>BTHU01000018.1:37206848-37468022 GCA_036184795.1 Tokudaia tokunoshimensis | reverse complement strand
TTCCCAGTTCACGTTTCCTGCGCCGCCCGGAGCAGCCGCTGATCACGCTTTGTTCACATGCCTCGCCCCCTCCTCCCCGCGCCCCCACCCTGCGCCGTCCAGCCAATCCGGGCGCGGGCCGCTGGCCGGCTGGCCAATGGCAGGGGCGGGGCGCGGGGACGTGCGCGCGGCGGGCAGTGTTCCCGGTGACTCACCCGCCAGCCTCATTGAGGTTAGGGCGGCCCCATCCGTCGGTCCCCGCCAGCGAGGATCTCCCCCGCCGGCCTCCCGCGCCCCGCCCCGCCTCCACCCGGCTTCCCTTTCCTGCCTCGCACCAGCTCCTCGCTCCCCTCCCAGCTTCCCCTCCCGGCGCACATTCTTCCTCCCTGCCTGCCTTTTTTTTTTTTTTCCACTTCTCTTTCTTTGAGTTGGTGACTATAGGCTTTTTACACTTACAGTCTTCATCTCTTACAGCTTACATAAAGACGCGAACGATTATGCAATTACATTGTTAGTGATATTTCAAGAACAGCGTCGTTTTCCCACACTCAACAGGAAAATAGGCATTAAAAGAAAGCTTTAAGATTATCTTTGCCATTTTATCTATGTATTAAGCTTTTGCTTTGTCCTTTTGAGTGTGGCTGGCTGTGAACTTGCTATATAGCCAAAGTTGACCTTGAGCTCCCCCTCCCAATTTATGAAGCTTTTCATAATTTTTGCAACCCTCTACTTTGACCAGAAGAATTTGGAAGTTCATTTTAAATGGAAAGTAGAGATGGTTGATGATTCTTTTGAAATGCAGGTCAAAGAACTTTTAATGTGAGACATTAGGTTGAAGGTGTTGCACGCAGAGCGTGATCAGTTATCACGCCGTGTTTTAATTAAAAACTAACTTGTACTCGGGGTTTTTTTGTTTGATTGTTTTTGGCAAATCCCAAGAACATTACATTTTATGCCTATCTGATACAGAAAAGCATTGCGTTGAATAAATCTGATAAAATCATAGATATGAAGAGATTGAGACTTGACCAAAATAGAATATTTTTTCCTCTTTGGTTGCTTTGTGTCTTTTGCATTTTGAGATGCAACTTCCAACTGCTTGGCCTCCACATTCCTGAGAGTATACATAGTCCCTCCATGCCTGGTTGTATGTGTGTGTGTTCACTTAATTTGACTTAATTTTCACCGTATGTGATGAAGTTACCAATTTCAGAGTTTAGATAACCAGATACCACTAACCTACAAGTAGTTTACTTTAAGTCAAATTACATTTTAAGACATTGGTCTTAATTCCCTTACTGGCAATAAGGTGGCCTTTAAGTTTAAATTAAAACAACAAACATTGTACATCCCTGCTGTTTGGATGACTGGACAACTGATGAGCTTTAACTTTTGTTTTTGTAGGAGGGAAAAATGGAACTAATTTCTGAAAAGCCCAAAGAGGGAGTGCACGCCTGGGACAAAGCTGAACAGAGTGATTTTGAAGCCGTGGAAGCGCTCATGTCCATGAGCTGCGACTGGAAGTCCCACTTCAAGAAATACCTGGAAAGCAGGCCTGTCACGCCAGTGTCCGATACCTCCGAGGACGACGGCTTGCTTCCAGGGACGCCTGACCTTCAGACGGTCCCAGCATTCGTGAGTATTTTCAGTGGGTAGAAGTGACAGCATTTTCTAGTGTTAACATAGTGGACTGCTAACTTCTCTCCTTGCTTGTGTTTGTGTTTGTAGTGCTTGACTCCACCTTACAGCCCCTCTGACTTCGAACCCTCCCAAGGGTCAACTCTGACGGCACCAGCGCCATCTACTGGTCACTTCAAATCATTCTCCGATGCTGCCAAGCCTCCCGCTGCCTCTCCTTTCAAAGAGGAGGAAAAGAGTCCGTTAGCTGCCCCTCCCCTCCCTAAGGCTCAAGCCACCAGTGTCATCCGTCACACAGCTGATGCCCAACTGTGTAACCACCAATCCTGCCCTGTGAAAGCAGCTAGCATCCTCAACTATCAGGACAGTTCTTTACGGAGAAGAACCCACGTAAATGTCGAGGCTACTCGAAAGAACGTACCCTGTGCTGCTGTGTCACCAAACAGAGCCAAGCCTGAGCCCAGCGCAGTATCAGATAGTGATGAGAAGGCGGGCGCTGCGCTGTATGACTTTGCTGTGCCTTCCTCAGAGACAGTCATTTGTAGGTCTCAGCCAGCTCCTGCCTCCCCTATGCAGAAGTCAGTACTGGTGTCTTCACCTACAGTACCCACTGGGGGAGTTCCACCCCTGCCTGTCATCTGCCAGATGGTTCCCCTTCCTGCAAACAACTCTCTTGTTACCACAGTTGTCCCCAGCACTCCTCCCAGCCAGCCACCAGCCGTCTGCTCACCTGTGTTGTTCATGGGCACTCAGGTGCCCAAGGGCACCGTCATGTTTGTGGTACCCCAGCCCGTTGTGCAGAGCCCAAAGCCTCCAGTGATGAGCCCCGGTGGCACCAGACTGTCCCCCATTGCCCCTGCGCCTGGATTCTCTCCTTCGGCAGCAAGGGTTACTCCCCAGATTGATTCGTCCAGAGTAAGAAGTCACATCTGTAGCCACCCTGGATGTGGCAAGACTTACTTTAAAAGTTCCCATCTGAAGGCCCACGTGAGGACACACACAGGTACTGACCATGTGAACCTTGTCTCTGAAATGGGTGTGTATGTGGAGTTTGACTGTGGCCACAAATACAAGGTGGGTGTTGAGGTAGATGGTTCAATATCTTTAAAATTCAGTTTGTCCCTGGGCCTGGTGACACACCCTTGTAATCCCAGCACTTAGGAAGTGGAGGCAGAGGAAGCAACACATCTAGTAATACACATAATATATATGCATTTATTACATTATTATATTCAGACAGGGCTTCTCTGTGTTGCCCTGGTTGCCCTGGAACTTACTCTGTAGACCAGGCTGGTCTTGAACTCTGATATCTTCCTGTCTCTGCCTCCAGAGCGCTGGGACTAAAGGTATGCGCCATGACGCCAAGCATATCTAGTAATACTTTGACAATTTACGAACTGACCAGCTTTTGAAACTATATATTTAGTGCTAATGTGGTACAGTATATGACTTGAAGACTGTATGTAAGTAAGTGTATAGTAACCGTCTGGCTTTCTTTGCTTCAGGGGAGAAACCTTTCAGCTGCAGCTGGAAAGGCTGTGAGAGGAGGTTTGCTCGCTCTGATGAACTGTCCAGACACCGGCGGACACACACGGGTGAGAAGAAGTTTGCCTGTCCCATGTGTGACCGGCGGTTCATGAGGAGCGACCACTTAACCAAGCATGCCCGACGCCACCTATCAGCCAAGAAGCTGCCAAACTGGCAGATGGAAGTGAGCAGGTTAAACGACATCGCTCTGCCTCCGACCCCTGTCTCGGCACAGTGACGAGGGACAGAAGATGGAGTCGCAGGATAAACTTTGGTCAGCGTCAGGAGCCAGTGATGGTGTCTAATGCTTCTGCAAGTCTGCGGCCCTCCAACAGGGCCTAAAGCAGAAGCCCCTGGCCGGGGGGAGGCCCAGCCTGGGTTAGATGACAAGCAGTGCTTCAGCCGCAGGCAGGTCACAGAGGCAGGGCTCATTTCTTACCACGTAGAGAGGAGAACGCTTTCATGCCTTCGATAGTCCGGAGGGTTTCTGCCGAGGTGAACACAGCACAGGTTTTGAATCACACACACGTTGGGTACTTTGTTCTCGCCGTTTATACTTGAGGCCAGATTTGTAGTATGATTCTTTCAGAACACTGGTGTCCAGAATATAGAGGCTGGAAATAACGGTACAGAAATGGAGCTAGAAACTGAGTTTGTGTTACACAAAGATGTCATCTTCTCCTAGAGTTATCTTGTTTCTTATTCCTAGTCTTTCCGGTCAACTCTGTAGATGTAGCTAAGTATATCCAAGACTATCATCTTTTCCACTCTTGTTGGTATTTGAAGTTGAACAGCTGTACATTGCTAAGGGGGGGGCAAAGGATTGGAACCCTCCTTAATTTAATTGCTTGGAAGTGCAGCTAAAATTCTTTTTGGCGTTTTGTTTTAAAAGTTTAGGCATTTAATCTACTTTAGATTTTAGTTTGCTTGCAGTTTTTTGTGTAGATTTGAAAATTGTATACCAATGTGTTTTCTGTAGACTTAAAATACACTGCACTTTGTTTAGAAAAAAAAATCTGGAGATGAAAATATGTATTGTAAAAACAGATGTCAAGAATTTGAGATAACTCCTTGAGAAAAGTGGCTTTATGTCATCAGCAAAGTACACTTACGTCAAACATACACTGTGTTTTTTTCAAATTAGAAAGTTAATGACCATTTCAAATGGACAATGTCCTTTTAATTTATAGGAGTTTTTCAGGATGTCAGAGTCCATAGGTAGGAAAATTGTTATTAGAACATTCATTTCCCACTTGAAAAGGATGTTCATGGTGTGGTTATGTTCTTACCGCCGCAGTGTCTCGGCATCTGGGAAACTCCAGGACTTTTTAAAGTGTCATAATGTGGCCACACTTGCAGTTTTGAGGATCAAATCCAGGGCCTTGCATGTCTTGTCAGAGCTCTGTCACTGAGCTGTATCCCACCCAAGAGCAATGACTTTTGCTAGCAGTATTTCTTTTCTGTTGTGAAGTGGATGAATGATCCACTTGGTAGTAAAGGTAAATTATTCAAAATCCACAGTGGAAAACTCACACACCTCCCCCTTTAAACCGTTTTCTGCATCTTGTAGGTTTCTGACATGCAAACTTGAACCCTTGAAAAAAGTTTTCTTAAAAATTATAAAAAATTACAAGTTACAATTTGCACAATATTTTTTGTTGTACTTTATACCTTGTTTACAATAAAGACTTTCCTTTGGTATATACAGTGGATCTATTGCATGTGTTAAAATCCATTCTCCATCTCAACGTCATACTGATCCTCATCAGATCAGGACCTGAGGCCAGGCTGCATTAAGATGGTGTACCTGCTGTGGCCAACAAGAGAAGGCTGGCCTGCCATCTGGAGGGACTTCAAGTTCCACTCACTCAGACCAGGAAGAAAACCTTAGGACAGACAAGCTGGAACTTAAGCGGCAGGAAAGGCCAGTCCACCTCCGGAGAGACACTTGCTAGTCACTTAGGAGAGCTGAAAATAGGGTGTTTTGTTTGTTTTTTTTTCCAAATACGGTCAATGTTTTAGTTCGTCCAAAAGTCTCACTGCTCTTGAGAACATCTACAAAGGCCACCTTAGCCCCTGACTGAACATCTGGCTCACTTTAAGCCTTATTGTAGCCCAGGCTAGCATGGAACTCAAGTAGCCAGGGGGTCTCCTCAAACTTATAGCAATTCTTCCTGTGCCTCTGGAATGCTAGGGTTAGGTATGCACCATGGTCCCTCCCCAACTCCCACCCTTGTTGTTTGTTTCTTACCATCCTTGTGTGAATCTTGTTTGAGGCAAATTATTGTGGCATGCTGATTCCTTTGTTGTTTATTTTTTGGGATTCTATACGAAAGACTAGTTTATCTACTTAGTTATTCCTGTCAATGTGGATTTGTGGTCCCAGTGGGGTCCTTGTGAACTCCTGAGTGGTTAACCATTTTGATTGACCAAATGGGAAGTCAGTGATCCAGCCGGTCTGTTCCTCCGGAATAACATTTATTAGTGATTGCTCTGAGGAGTGAAAAAGTCTCCCTGAAACAGACTGGCCTTGATCCTGCCACCTACTCTCTCAGCTTATAAGTGCTGGGGATTTACTTCTTTTTGTTTTCTGAGGCAGTCTTGTAGCCAGAGCTGGAGAGTTTTCTCTTCCAGTCCTACCCTGCTACCAGCCTGTCGAATCTGGCATCGTCTCAGCCCCTCCCAGGTTTTCTGTCTCTTGTCTCTTCTGCTAACTAGTCTTTCCCTTTGGGAAAGGGAAACCTGACTGAGGCACTTCTGTTTGAAACTTTAAAGGCTTCCAGTACACTCTGTGAAGTCTAGATATTTCTTTCCCTCCTTGTGTAACTTGAGACAGGTAGTCAAGTCTGGCCTTGAATTCCTGACTCCTGGCCTCCACCCTCCACATGCAGAGAGCATTGCCGTGTACCATGGAACTCAGCTTCTTTTGGTTTTCATAAAACCAGGTAGGTCTTGCTCTGTAGCCCTGGCTGGCTTCAAATTAGTTGCAATTTTACCTGAGCTTTTGCCGGGTGGAACTCCAGGCGTGAGCCACTGCCTGTAACAAACAGTACTGTGTCGCAAATATGTGCCACATGTAATACAAATTTTCCACCAAGCTTGAGCCCACCTCTGATTCCAGCACTGGGGAGAGTTACTGCAAGTGCAAGATCAGTTTGGTTTACGAATCAGGTTCCAGGTAACAAGGACTACTTACTGAGACCCTCCCTGTCTTAGATGATTTCTAGTAGACGCGTCAAGAAGTACCCAAACTGTTTCTACACTGAGTCAATATAGCTAATGATCTATAGTTCATCTCTTCTGAAATTAACCTTGGATCCCATTCTTACAGACTTACTTACATCCTACATCCTACTTGGGACCAACCACATTTCAGGTGATTGGTGGTCAGAGGTTCTCGGGGCTCTTCGTGGGTCCCCAGTACCCTGCACTGTTAGGCTTCTGTCAGCCCCTCCCCTCCAGTTCCACGCTATCCTGTACCCTGTGTCTAAACTCAGTCTTATTGTTACTTCATGTGTGGAGAATGTTTTCCCTGGACATTTCCACTATCACTATACTCACTTCCCTTTACTGAAATTGCCTAATGTCTCTGTTTTTTTTCCTTGACTATAAAACTCCAGGAGGACAGGCGTCTCTGAACCTTGCCCTCAGCATCTTACACGTAGCAGGGGCTCAATCACTTTGCTGAACTGAAAGGGAGCCTGTGGAACTGCAGGAGGGGAATAACTAGATGTTACATGACATGCAGGATACAGACCATAGCCACGGGATGCTGAGGCCTGCCCTTTGATTCCGTGTTGGTTCTGGAAGGAACTCTTACTGCACGTTCCAAACTTAAAGAAGACTGACCGTTTATTGGTGGAATTCTTGTCTAGCACATGCCCAGCATCACAGAACAAAAACAGTCATGGCACATCTATTGTGGGTTTTGTTTGTTTGTTTTGTTTTGTTTTAAACAGATAAGATTTGAAAGGGGTGACACACATAGGCCCTTCGGGAGAGTCAAATTCCTTGCCTGGAACTGCTTAGAAAGGTCACCTAATAATAAATAAATTTAATAAATTTATTTTTAATAAATAAATAAATTTAATAAATAAATTAGATTCCCTCTAATCTTCCTCATTGCTCCCAGGAAGCACCGAGAACGATAAGGACCCTCGTGAAGAATTTTGGGCGGGCCCTGTCCGTGCCTTGGAGTCCACCGTTTCCTGAAGATGAGTGGGAAGGCTTCTTTCTGTGATGGTGCTGCTAATGCGCTAGTACCTAAATCTAGTCCTGGTGGGGAAGCCTGGGCTGAGACATGACCTTGACAGCAGAGCCTCTCCTCCACACAGCAGAGGAAGTGTCAGCTTGAGAGACCTGGTGTCCTAGTATTCTCTGGAAAAATCTAACTAATAAAACAAACAACACTTTACATACATCAACACACACACACACACACACACACACACACACACACACAGAGCTCAGAGAGGTTTATTTATTATAAGGGATTGACAGATGAGCTTACAGCTGGCACGAGGAAATCCCAGAGTCATAGTGCAGTTCTAGTACAAATACCAGTAGGCCTAAGACCCACTTACAGGCTTGCTTTGTTATTTTTGAGAAAGGGTCTTAAGTAGCCCAGGTTGGACTTGAACTTAAAATGTAGTGAGCATGACTGTGAACTTCTGATCCTCCTGCCTCTACCTCCTTCCCATGTGCTGGGGTTACAGCTGTGACCCACCATGTGCTGGGTTGTTCAGTGCAGATGACTGAACAAGCCCTTCATGTGTAAGCAAGCCCCCACCAGCTGAGCTGTAGCCTAGTCTCTTGTTTTATTTTATGGGAAGGTTTTACTCTGTAGCCTCCAGAGTGCTGGGATATAGAGGTGTATGCTACCACCCCATCTTTAATTTGAGTTCTGAGGCAAGGGGGAAATGATCTTACTGCTGATTGAGACTCCCACCCACATTAGAGAAGGTAAATCTGCTTTTCTCAATTTATCCAGTTATGCCTTTAGGGACCCATCATGGTATTAGACCACAGATGGGCATTCTGTGGTCCAACCAGTTGATGCAAAAAATTAAGCGCCATCGGCGGTGTATTCCAGTTCTGCTTACACTGATGGCGTAGTTCACTGCTGGAAAAGATGCCTCACAAGCCTGAGTCTTGGTGCCCACCTCTAATAATGGGGCTAAACACACATGCCTGCTGTGTTTCACTCCTAGAGCCAGCAGCAAGCTCCAGTGAGATTGTGTACACAAAAGCCCCCTGAAGAGCATTGTGTGTTTGTGGTTGCTATTCCAGGGTCCGTGTGTGGGAACACACAAGTGTCAGAGAATGCAGCAGGATGCCCACCAAGGGCGGCCATCTATTCTGCAAGGAAAATTCACCTGGAATTGGGCGCTCACAGAATCCTGGAACCCGGTGTTCTCATAGTTCTGCCTTAGATGTAATGATCTGGGCACCCGTTACAGAAAGCTCACTGTAAGGAGTTTAGTCTGACGGTAAGAGAGACATGAAGCAGAAAGCTTTGCCATTTGATTAGAAAGCACAAGTTGGGACAGAGACACCCCAGAAACAGCAAGTCCATCAACCAAGTCCATGGGTCTACCCAGTCCCCTTTTCCCTTCTCAGAGTGACCCAAGCATCAGTAAGTTCTGTAAGCAAGCCCAGCGGACTCGTGACCACTGCCTAGATGTTCCTTAAAAGTGGTAGAAACTGCCAGGCGGTGGTGGCGCACGCCTTTAATCCCAGCACTTGGGAGGCAGAGGCAGGAGGATTTCTGAGTTCGAGGCCAGACTGGTCTACAAAGTGAGTTCCAGGACAGCCAGGACTACACAGAGAAACCCTGTCTCGAAAAACCAAACAACAACAAAAAAAAGTGGTAGAAACTTATGCTCTAAACTCTATGTCATGATCTCATGGAAATGTGCATCGGTACAAGAGATAAAGGCATCTTCCCCCCAAAGAAATGATCAAGTCACATCTGTACAGGGTCTACCCCAATACCGGGGTTTTGAGTGACAGAATTCCACTCTCGTCTTCGGTTTATTCTCACAGAAAGAGTTGAGTGGAACAGGGCTGTGTTGCTCTAAACCTCCCCTGCTCTTCACTGGGAGCTAGAAACTCACAGCTTTCCCCAGTGGGTACCTATGACCTGGTGTGACCCTGGCTGCCCAGCTGGCAGTGGGACTCTGAAAGGAGAAGGGCTCATCAGTACATAAAGTGGTGCTTTGCCTCACTCTGACTTTCTTGAAAGAATTTACTTTTCAATTCCAAGCTTAGCCACGAACAGAGTCAAAGTCTGTTTGGGAAAGGCAGTGTGAAATTCTGCAAAGAAAATGAAGTAAAGAATAAACAAGACTGAAACTGTGGGCGCAGGCCTGCAGTCCTACAGAGGGAGCGGGGGGGTGGGGGCAGAAAGATCACCTCGAAACCAAACAAGACAGTCAGACAGAACAGAAATGTCATGAAGAGAAGGAGTCATGACCTTGTGGTAGGCTTTGAGAGAAGTCATTCTTATTTATCTGATTGGATGATCAGAACCTTGAGTATTGATTTCAAAAAGACAACCCATAACTTCCACGGCCGGCCTTGCTAAAAGATGACTGTGAGTGCTTCAAGTTTATTGCCAATAGACAAAGGAAACCAGGGCGGTGGCCTTGTGAAACGAGCCCTCTGGGGTCACTGCCCTGCATGCTGAGATCAGTTCTCTGTGACCTGTAATCACGAACCCAAACAAGCAACTTAACCATGTCCTGGCTTTGCTTCTCCATCTCTAAGTGTCATCTGACCTGCTTTCCAAGATGGAATTAGACTAGGGAACTATGGGAAGGGGTGAGAGTATAGTGGAGGGCAGTGTTGGCTGCGATTATGTAATACTCTGGTTTTCACCCTGTAGGGAGGAGGTGGGAGGAGAAAGGGAAGAGGAAGGAGAGGAGGAGGGGGAGAGAAAAGAGAAAGGAAGGAAAGAGGGACGAGGGAGGGAGGGAGGGAGAAAAGGAGGAAAGGAGGGAGGGAGGGAGGGAAGGAGAGGAAAGAGGGAAGGAAAACTGGGGAGGGGAGCAGTAAACTTGAAGAGGGCCACCTACATTCCATGGTGGCTACTACCCTGCTGCAGCTGGGATCAATTATCAAGACAGAAGTGACTCCTATAGTTAGGGCCAACAATCTGGTGTCACTCTGGCAATTGCCAAGTCCCAAATATTCTCAGTACGGGATGGAGCCATAACGGTAGCGATTTTTACACCAGGTATTCATGAAGTCTCCTACACTTCCGAGAGGGGCAGGCTGTGGAACCAACAGAAGGTTGAATAAATGACCTGTGATTCCCAGGGTCTCTCATAAATAAGCTGTCTGGGAAACCCGGCTGTCGTGTTGTGAGGATACTGTCATCAGCCACAGGAGAACACCTTGGCAGCCCTCAGCTTCACAGAGATTTCAGGTGACGTGTCAGGGTAACCACGGACACAAATTACCACTACTTAAGCGGCAAAGATTGTATGAGTCACGATTGCCCCTTCGTTAGTGTATATTTGGTCTTGTTCGTTTTGATTTTTCTAATTTCTAAACGCTCATTGTTATTGCGTGAGTGTGTGTGTACACGACGCCTGTGTGGAAGTATGGCGTTTGTGTGCCACGGCACACATCTAGAGGATGTAGGCAGCTCTGGGAAGTGGTTCGCTCTGAGCATTATGCGGGTCCAGGAATTGAACTCAAGCCTTCAGGCTCTTGATGCAAGTGATTTTGCCCTCTGAGCTGTCTTGCTGGCCTTCAATGTGACTTTTCCAAGAAACTGTGTATCCGCTTCTAAAACTTAAATTTAGTTCAGCAGGAAAATGCAGTGAGGTCCTGGTCAGCCTCGGGGGCTGGAGGTGCAGCCTGGCTGTGATGTTTTCTGACACTCCCTCTCAGTCCATTCTTGGTAGCTGTGGTTCTAATTGATTTTGGTGAAGGTTGACTTCCAGGAGCATTTGCTGTTGCTTTTCTGACTCAAAGCAGCATTGCACTGACCCCTTGTGGCTGGATAGGGTCATGACTCCAGGATGGACAATGGGTGGTGAACAGATGTGAACACCGCCCCCCACCCCCCCTTCAAAGGGTCACAGTCTGTAACCTCTAATGATAGGTTCTCCAGAGCTCTCTTTGCACCATCATTAACAGATAATTTCCTGACTCCTCGGTCTTAGCTTTGGATCTAGTGTAACAAGGGATCTCCAAGAACCTTTATAGTTTAAAGGCACTGTGACTTGTGAAATTGTTTGTCACTGCAGCACAGCCCAGGTTTGTGTAATGTTCACTGACAGAAATCCTTTTGTCTCAGGAGGCTGCCTGGCACCTCCTCCTCCTCTTATCTATCAGGAGGTGGCGAAGAAGATTGGCTTACAGGATAAAAGGACCCATCAGCGGCCTGGTCATACCAGTTGGTAATTATGGTACTTGGGAGGTGACAGAGTTCACATTTATCTTCAGCTTCACATCAAGCTTGTGGCCAGACTTGCCTTCTTGAGACACAGCCTCAAAAACTAAACATGAGCAATAACCCACTCCCCAAACCAGCAAAGAACAAAAACCGATTAAATTCTTCTCTTACGACGATACACCTCAATATCTACATAATGAAGAGTACAAGATCCCATTGGCTCCTTAGCAGAGTAGCTCAACTGCAAGGTGTTGTAGTGTCCATGTAGTCTACGTGGAAAAAGAGGCAAAATAGCCTCCTCCCTGTTCACACAACGCCAGAGGGGGACAGAGCAAAGGTTGTAAACCACGGTTTTAGCCGTTGCAGTGGCGTGGATGTGACTGAAGTCACAGGAACTTCTGGAAATGGGTGTCTTCATTCCCAGACCCCTAACAACAGGCTTCTCATGTGTAGATGAGCTTGACAGATCTTAAAGGACGAGCGAGAGAGTGAGCGAGCAAACTGGAGTGTGGTACCCAGTAGCTCTCACAAGGAAACCCCAGCCCTACGAAGCCTGAGGCAGAGGCAGGAGGACTGAAACTTCAGGGTCAGTCTGTGGGCTACATAGTTGAGGCTAGCCTGAACCACACAGTGAGATCCCCAGACTGCTACACTTGATCTTAGCCAAAAGGCTGAGAAGCGATAATCCCCAGACTGCTAAGTGGGTAAAATAGTGACCCTCTCTCCCCATATATTTTGTGTGGGTGTGTATGTACACATTTATGTGTGTGCAGGTGCTTACATGTGTGTCAAGAGAGCATGTATGCTCGTGTGTGTGTGTGTGTGTGTGTATGTGTGTGTTTGTGTGTGCATGCACACGAGAACATGTGAAGGCCAGAGGTCAACCTTGGGCATACACTATTTCATTTTTTTTTTTTTTGAGACAAGGATCTCTTAGCAGACCTGGGCTCAACAAGTAGGCTAGATGGCTGACCAGCAAGCCTCAGGAACTTAGAGCTGTCTCTGTCTCCCAGCCCTGAGATTACAGGCACCTGCCATCACATCCGGCTTGTTAAAAAAAATTACATTTATTTATTTATTTATTTATTTATTTATTTATTATCATTTGTGAGGTCACGCATGCTGTGGTGCTTGGGTGGAGTTCAGAGAACAACTCATGGAAGCCAGTTCTCTCCTCCCACTATGTGATCTCCAGGGATCAGACTCAAGTCTTCAGGCTTGGTGGCAAGCACCTTTATATACTGAGCCATCTTGGCGGCCTCAACACCTGGCTTTATGTGGCCTTTAGGGATCGGGCTCCTGTTCTTAGGCTTGCAAAGCTACTGACTGAACTGTCCTCTGTGCTCTCCCCACATGTTCTAAGAAAGGTTTACTGTGGTCACAAGCACAAGCTTTGGACTCTGGGTTTCAAACTCAAACTGCACTACTGTGTGGCTTTGGAGGGGTAGCGTGGAGAATGAAGATGAAGCAGAGGCTGTGTGGGGGGGGGTTCCTGCCACAAGTGAGGACCGCAGGGAGTGAGGGAGGACCGCAGAGAGTGAGGGCCGCAGGGAGTGAGGACCGCAGGGAGTGAGGGCCGCAGGGAGTGAGGACCGCAGGGAGTGAGGGCCGCAGGGAGTGAGGACCGCAGGGAGTAAGTGTGGGGGAGAACACAGAGAGCTTCACATCCTCCACTACTCCATCCGGCCTGGGTATTGGTCTTTGCCTTTAAGGACAAATGGTGGAATTCCATGGAAGACAAAGACTCCACACTCAGGTGACCTGAGTGCTAAGCCCCTGGCTAAGATGCAGGGGCTTCCTCAGCGCTCGCTTGAATGGAGAGGTATTGATGGGGTTTGGTTTTCTTTTCTTTTTTCTGAGTTTCCATTTTGTGGGCCATTGTTCCACTTTGTCGGCAGGCCTTCTTCAGCGACTGTGTAACAGACGCTTTTTAAATAGCCAGCTTTGGCCTCACCCAAACTGCCCTGTGTGTCTTGGCCAGTGTGCAGGCATCCTGGGTGGTCACTGCAGCTGTATCTACAGGGGTCAACAGCCACAAGGGAGAACTGGATGGAAACTTGACCCTGGCTCCCAGCTACACTGATCTAGCTTTGATCTAACTTGACCCTGACTACACTGATCTGGCTTTGCTGCTTTAGCACTGACCCTGCTTAGGGCTACATCTGGGATTGGGGGTTGCCAGCAAGAATGGCTTTGGGTCAGGGCTCAGCCCAGCCCCACACTGAACTCCCAGGGGAAGAACGTGAAGCGGAGAAGCTCGTGAAGCGGAGAAGCTCCCGTTTCATTCTCCACCGCTTTGAAGGTTGAAAGCAAATTACTGTGCTCCTGAATCCAGCCTGGGATTCCTCTTACCTCATCATGAACAAACTGTTTCACTTCCTGGAGGAAACGCTGTGTTGTTTTTTTCTCAGATATGAAGTGGACACTACACTAATATTTACTCAGACAAGTTTGTTTAAAGGATGGCTCTGTGCGCCACTGCATTTGAGTTGTACTGCAGTGCTGGGTGCTTAATAAATGTTACCCACAGGAGAAGGTGTGCCAGTGCTCACCTGTGCTCACACTGGGCAGGCCACAGAGAACAGTCATCTCAAGTCTGACCTGGCCTATAGCAGACTCAAAGCTACTCTGTGAGAACTTGTCTCAAAAAAACATAAACAAACAAACACATAAATTAATGTTAGCGTATGTTATCTCTTAAAACATTGTGTCTAATGGGGCTAGAGAAATGGCTCAGCTGGTTAAGAGCACAAGTTGTTCCTGTGGCAGTCCCAAGAGAACAGACACCTTCTTCCAACATATATGCAGACAAAACACTTATGCACACAAAATGAAAATAATAAATCCAAGTATAATTAATGCAGTAAATAAAATCACCATCGTGGTTGTGGTGTGTGTGTGTGGGGGGGGGTGTGTGCATGCCAGGACACGCGTGTGGAGGTCTGAGGACCGCTTGTGGAGTCAGGTCTCTCCTTCCCCCTTTGCGTGACTTCCAGGGTGGAACTCATGTTGTTAGGTTTGCAGTTAGGTGCCAAGTGCTTTTACTAGCTGAGCCGTGTGCCCACCCAGTACATACTCTCTTAACACTTACCTCCCTCCCATCATAACATCCTGTCGTGTGTAGAAACTCATGTTACTTCTGCTTGGAAATCATTCCTTCCTCTCTACTGTCCTCCTATAGTCTCACCCATTGTGAATGTCCATTTCAAGGCAGTAAAAGGAAAGGGCTTATCCCAAAACCAGCCAGAAAAAGCCCGAGTAAACTTGTATTCGTTAGTGAGGGCTTCCAGATAAAGAACCACAGACTTGCTGCTCCTCCCTCCAACCCCCCAACCCCCCCCCCCACCTCGTCACTGACAGAACGGTGTGAACAAACTGAAAGTCCCCAGGGAGGCTTGCTGGCCTGATCTCTTCCATATTAGCTAATGGGCAAAGCTGCCTGTCTGTACTCACAGGCGCACACTGTTTGCACCCATGGGCACACACTGAGAGTGTGCTGGCGCTCTGTTATCAGTGTGACTGAGGTGGCCTTTTCAGAGGACAAACAGGGCCTCTCCAACCCTCACCCTAGGTGACCCCTGCCTACACCAGCCAGTACTCACACAGCAGAAGCCACTGCTGTCCCAGGAGACCCCTGGAAACCAGTTAGCACAAAACACCTTTGCTTTGGGGACTTGAGGGTTTTAGGCAAGAACATAAGAGAGAGAAACTGAAGTGCATTCTGTGAAAAACATTGATATTGAGTTTTGCATTTATTCAGTTATACAACTGCATTTCGCTTCACTGTGCAGAGGCACTGGTTCCAAGTCCAAAGCACTTACACACATAAAATAAAAATAAATAAATCTTTAAGAGACTGGAGCCCCTTGAATTTTAGAATCTTTGAGTCCCGGACACAGTACCCTGTGGATATAGGAGCAACCGTTCAGGTAACAGGATGATAATAGAGAGGTTCTAGGCAATAGGAGCATTAGTGATTTTTTTTTATTTCATACAGTATTTTCTTGGATTTTCTACTGCAGTAGACTGTCAACTGTTGGGGCTCACACCTTCCCACACCTCATTCTGTGTAGGGAGCACGGCCTGGGTACAGTGAGAGGCAGGGCCATTTGGGTTCTAAGCTTTGGCAACCGAAAGGTGTTCTCATGCAAGCTGGGCAGTGGCAGTATGCAGACAGCTTTCATCCGAGGCCTGAGTTATTTTCCTTCGAAGGCATCTTGGGTATGAGAAAGGAAAGGTCAAGTTGAAGGGGTTTAAAGACAAAAGGAGGACTGTGGTGAATAGACAATAGTGTTTGTTGGTCTGTGACAAGGCCTCGTGCAGCTCAGACTAGTCTCAAATTCATCCTGTAGCTGAGGGTGACTTTGAACTTCTGATCCTCCTTCCTGTCCCATGTGCCACCACATCTGAATTTCTGTGGTGCTAGGGATCGAACCCAGGACGCATGTCCGGAAAGCAATCTGCCAACTGAGCTACATCTCCAGTTTTTAAAAGTATTTTGTTTTTGTTTTAAAGATGTCAAAGGTGCGGGCTGCTGCTCAGTGGTAATAAGACAGTGTGGGTTCTAGGCCTGGGGTTTGATCCTCCAGCACTAACCTCCCCCCCAAAAAAAACCCTAAAAACAAAATTGAGGCAAAATCTAAAATTAGTGTGAGTGGAGTAAGAATATGCCCAGCTACCCATGGGGCCCTGGGTCCCCTCAAGAGCCCTGAGGAGAAAGCTAGCACAATACAGAAGAAGGGAGGGAGGGAGGAAGGGAGGGAGGGAGGGAGGGAGGGAGGGAGGGAGGCAGGCAGGCAGGCAGGCAGGCAGGCAGGCAGGCAGGCAGACAGGCAGGCAGGCAGGCAGGCAGACAGCAGGCAGGCAGGCAGGCAGGCAGGCAGACAGACAGCAGGCAGGCAGGCAGGCAGACAGGCAGGCAGGCAGGCAGGCAGACAGCAGGCAGGCAGGCAGGCAGGCAGCAGGCAGGCAGGCAGGCAGGCAGCAGGCAGGCAGGCAGGCAGGCAGGCAGGCAGCAGGCAGGCAGGCAGCAGGCAGGCAGGCAGGCAGCAGGCAGGCAGGCAGGCAGGCAGCAGGCAGCAGGCAGCAGGCAGGCAGGCAGGCAGGCAGGCAGCAGGCAGCAGGCAGGCAGGCAGGCAGGCAGGCAGGCAGCAGGCAGGCAGGCAGGCAGGCAGGCAGGCAGGCAGGCAGGCAGGCAGCAGGCAGGCAGAAGTCAGCATGAGAGGGTGCCAGCAACCTGACAGACAGTGGGCTCTGGGCCTTGGTCATGTCTTTTATTTTGGTGGGTCGGTCACTCCTAAGAGGATCTCCTATGCAGTGTGGGTGACAGGCTTGAGAGATATCGGGGTGACAGGCATGCTTTTCCTGACAGCTTTCACTTCCTCAGCTAAAACATAAAATCCCCCCTTTTGCAGACCACAGAGGCTGATGAGGCCTGCAGAGTGTGAGCACTGCTCTGGTCAGCCTGTGTGCTTATTAAGATGTATAGCACACTGAGTCCATGGACTGCTGGAGAAGAGTCTGAGGGTGGGCTTTGAAGATGCCTTCAGGAGGGGTCTTTAGGCCTTTCACATCTGAGGACCTGGAGCCTTCTCCCGGGTCCATGCAAGGTCTGGGCAGAGGTGTCCATTTAGAATGTGGTACTGGTGCAGATTCCGCCCCTCGGGCTCGTAGCCTCGACCCCTTCTTCTGCCTTGCTCCACTGTTATTGTGGTAATAATATCTCATATATCTGAGCAAGGCCATGGGAGGGTGAAATGGCCTGACAGAAATAAGGGAAATGGAAGCAAGCTGAGAACTAACCCATGATTTTTGAGACAAGGATCATTCGGATTTCTGGGAAGGTTCCCAGGTCAGTATTTTGGGAGACTGGACAAGCGTTTAATGGAAACTTAGGAAGGGAAGATCAAATGGGGGTGGGGGCAAGAACAGGGAGATACCTCGATGATGACACACTTGAACCAGCCCTGGAAGGGTTGTGTCACTTCTGGTGAGGTTTACTTGCTGGCTTCCTGTGGTGGTGTTGGGGTTAAACTGCCAAGGTCTAGTGACCTTCCTTGGTCGGTTTCTCAGCTGTAGCCTCCTGGTGAGAAAGGAAGCAACTGTTGACAAGTCTGAAGTCAGTGTCTACCCTGAGCCGACTCTAGTCCTAAGTGCCAAGCTGTATTGGTCTGGCTGTCTGGGAGAGAGAGGCTTCAACTGCCGGGTGGTCTTGGTGGGCTGTGTGCAAACATCCAGATGGCATAGATATGACAGAACTTGCCTGGGAAGATGGCAGGTCCCAAGCAAATGTGCCAGAGGCCTGATCAGGGGTAGCATCTGAGCCCTTCAGGAAGCTCTGCTCTGTGGGCCCATCTCTATACAAATATAGTGGTATTCATTAATAGTGAGTGCAGGGCCCACCTGGTACATTTCAAGAACTTGCTCACCCCACCTTGGCAAATCATTTTGAATAGCCTGGCATAGAGGCATAAACTTATAGCCCAGCACTTAGGAGTTGGAACACAGGATCAGGAGTTCAAAGCCATTCTTTGACACATGGGGAGGGAGTTGGAGACCCGCCTGGGCTACATGAGAATCTTCCTCAAAAACAATAACAACAGCAAAGAAACATTGAACCACAGTGGAACATGATGGTACGTGTTGGTGATTCTAGAAACGGAGACAGGAAGATTAAGAACTCAAGACCAGACTGGACTGCGTGAGACTTTTTCTTCCTTTCTTTCTTTCTTTCTTTTTTTCTTTCTTTCTTTCTTTCTTTCTTTCTTTCTTTCTTTCTTTCTTTCTTTCTTTCTTTCTTTCTTTCTTTCTTCCTCTCTCTCACTCTTTCTTTCTTTTCTTAAGATTTACATATTTATTTTATGTATATGAGTACACTATAGCTGAACAGATGGTTGTGAGCCATCATGTGGTTGCTGGAAATTGAACTCAGGACCTCTACTTGCTCCGGCCACGCTCGCTCCAACCCAAAGATATATTTATTGTTATATCTAAGAACACTGTAGCTGACTTCAAACACTCCAGAAGAGGGCATCAAATCTCATTACAGATAGTTGTGAGCCACACACACACACAGGCCACAGCATGCTTGCACTCACAGATTCACATATATCACATAGGCACACAACAACAATAACTAAGACAAAACTTTTAAATAAAAACATGGCATATAAACACATGTGACGTTATTTAGCCTTCAGAGGAAGGGACTGTGACACATGATACAGCAGGAATAAAGCGTGACATGACATTACACTAGGTGACATAAACCCACAGTCTGATCCCACGTCTGTAAGATGCCACCAGAGGATGAGTTCATTGAGAAAGGAAATGGGTGGTCACTGCTGGGGACCCTGGGGCTGGGGAAAGGGCGGCCAGGTAGCTCAGCTGGTAGGATGCTTGTGGTGACATACACAGGCCCTGAGTTCGATTCTCAGAACCAGAAGGGAAAAAATACCGAGAAAGGAGACCTTGTGTTAAGTGAAAATAAATGTTAATATGGAAACTGGGAGAGTGGAAATAGAAGGCTGGAGAGATGCCTCAGTGGTTAAGAGCACTGGCTGCTCTTCCAGAGGTCCTGAGTTTGATTCCCAGCAACCACATGGTGACTCACAACCATTTGTAATGGGATCTGATGTTCTCTTCTGGTGTGTCTGAAGAAAGCAATGGTGTACTCATATACATAAAATAAATAAATCTTTTTTAAAAAAACTTGAGAGGTGGAAATAAAATATATTTTTTAGAGTAGACATGGACAGTAGATGATCTCAGTTCGCTATGGATTAGCATAAGACTGCAGAGACTGCGCACTGAAAAGTGGTTGTGCCAGGCTTGGTGTTACAACACTTGGGGACTGAGACAACGTGGGGTCCAAGGCCAGCCTGGGTAATATGAGCTCTTGTCTCAAAATAAAACAAAACTCCAAACCACCAAACATCTAATGAGTAACTAAAATTTAGAAAGTTAACATGGTGGCATTTGTACTGTGTTTATTTCACTCCAAAATTTAAAGACTAAAAGCAAAATCGCTAAGAGCCCATGTGTTCTAAAGCATCGCACAGAGCGACCCTTAGAGCTGTGCCTAAGGTTCCAAGATACAACTCCCGAGAGACTCCACAGAGGCATGAGCGGCCACTTTAGATGCTTCCTGGAGCTCAGGGCCTCGGCTCCAGGAAAGAGAAAATGCTGTGCACTGAAAATGAGTGGGAAAAAAATTGTGTTTTTTTTCTACCAGTGCATGCTTTCTTCCTATAGCTGCTCAAAAGACCCTAGTAATTACCAAAGACCCCAAGTTTCCACTGCCTTGACAGGGTCGCAAGTCTGTCATGGCCACTGAGGCAGGAGGACCGGAGATGTCATCTTGCTGAAATCAAGGAGACACCTGTCAGTGGCTGTGGGGCTCAGCGCCCCGTCTCTTCTCCTCCTGAGGACCAGAGAGCAGGGGCATCACCTTCCCTTCTGGTCCACTCATCTGGTTGTGACAGGAAACACCAATGTTTTGAACCCAATGTGGTGGATGTGAAGATACTTCTTAGAATCTCCCTCCATGTCTGGTGGGTGCTGACGCAAGCCAGGCAAGGGCTCTATTTCTGAGCTGCTTGTTTTTAAACAAAATCTCAATGGTTTGATTTTTAACAAGGAAGACTTGCAAGTCAAATGCTGGGGTGAAAGCCTGTTAACTCAGAGAGACAGAGAAAGCATCCAGCTGACTTCCCCTGCCAACACCCCAAAAGGCAGTTCCCCTTCTCCATACCATCTCAAAACCCTCAGACTGAATGCCCTCCACTGCTTGCTACCCTGTTCTCTGTCTCTCTCTCTCTCTGTCTCTCTCTCTCTGTCTCTGTCTCTCTCTCTCTCTCTGTCTCTGTCTCTCTCTCTCTCTCTGTGTGTGTCTCTGTCTCTTTCTGTATCTCTCTCTGTCTCTGTCTCTCTGTCTCTGTCACTCTGTCTCTCTGTCTCTGTCTCTCTCTGTCTCTGTCACTCTGTCTCTGTCTCTCTCTGTCTCTCTCTCTCTGTGTGTGTGTTTCTGTCTCTTTCTGTATCTCTCTCTCTCTGTCTCTGTCTCTCTGTCTCTGTCACTCTGTCTCTCTGTCTCTCTCTGTCTCTCTGTCTGTCTCTGTCTTTCTTTCTGTCTCTCTGTCTCTGTCTCCCTCTCTCTCTCTCTCTCTGTCTCTTTCTCTGTCTCTCTCTCTCTCTGTTCCCATGTGTTACGGGTCAGTCTCTTGTTCTCTCTTTCTGTCCTCCTCTGTCCCCTCTTCTCTGTCCTCCTGCCTCTGCTCTGTCTGTTTGCCTCTACCCTTTCTCCACGTCCTCCGTCCCCTCCCTCCCCCAGATAAACCTCCTTATACCAGGTTCTTCTTCATGTCCTTTGTTTGGGGATTTGTCTTGGTGTTGAGAATCGGGCCACCACTCCAGCCATCTGTCTTTGTTTAATGACTATCAAGTACTAAAAAGACCAAAACATGACAGTACCCAGGTGCAGGACCCAGAGAAGGGCCCTGCAGTGTCCCAGCTCTCCAACACCCAGCCGGTCACATGTTGCTTTCTTGGAAGCCTTCGAGCATCTCAAATGGTCAAGGAGTCTTAGTGGTAGGAAGTCTCTCAAATGCAGTACGCGCTGTGTTTAACTTTCCAGTCTCCATATGAGCAGATAGCTGAAGGGTGTGTTCAACTGTTGACTTGTGTGTCTGGGGAAACAGCCTGGGGCAGAGAACTTCACTTTGTGTCTTGGTGACCCCTATGAAAAGATCACTCACATTATGATTCATAAGAGTAGCAAATTACAGTTATAAAGTAGCAATGAAAATAACTTTATGGTTGAAGGTCACTGCAACGTGAAGAACTGTATTAAAGGGTCTCAGCACTAATAAGGTTGAGAGCCACAGCTCTAGGGCAAGACAAACACCACACCCTCTTACCCCAACCCCAACCTCCCCACTATCCCCACCCCCCGCATCCCCTACTTCCCAGAAAATTCACATCAAGTCCCCAGGACCTAGCACCTGTCTCTTGGCCTGTGCTGGGACTGGCTTCACACAGCACAGTAGTATGTGTCACAGTCTGTGAGAAATCAGTTGTGTACAAAAGCCAGAGTTTGGGATCTGGATGTGAGCTTCTTACAGATTATAGGACTGTGTAGACACCTGGGGCAGCTCGGTGACAGACCGCAAGCGAAGCATGTCTGAGATTCAGTTTCTAGTGTGGACAATAACCGTGCCCACTGAGCCATGTCCCTAGCCCAACTCATTCATTTCTGAGATCAGAATCATTGTCTTCCCAGTGCTGGGAGGTGAACCTAAAGCTGCAAGCTTACTGGACAAACATCTCACCCCTTAGCTACATTTCCCCAGCCCAGGCCAAACAATTTCTGCAAAGTCTTTCTCTTGGAAACATACCAACAGGATGCTTACAGCTTTGGGACATGCTCTCTGCTCACTAGCTCTTCCCTTGGCAAGGTTAGTTAATGTTTGGTAGACCGATATCACATGGTTGTTCAATGTAAACTGAGGGCATCACCACAAGTGCCATTCAGACATATTTGACACCATTCGTCACAAGCGAGCCACTTGGCATATCATTTCACAACTTCCAACATGTGAGGTACACATGAAACACAGAAGCAGACAGTGTGGCTAATGCCCACGGTTCTGCCTCGTCAGTGGTTAAGGGTTCCATATCCGACAGGAGGCAATTCCTCAGTGTGGTTCCCTATGGTACCCTCAAGGGTCCCAGTCACTGCCTCGGAGGTGTGGCTAACCTCCCTGCAGGAGGGGCCCTTCCTTCCCTCTCAGGTCCCCACCTCCCAGGAGTAAAGTCAGAGTGAGCTATTCACACCAGTCTCCTGTTGTCCACAGTGGCACGACATTCACAGATGGTGGACCAGGTACCTGCGCTGTGTAAGAGGCAAGTCTGCGGCATTTCTTCTTGTCAGCTCCAAGAGCAAACATGGAACTCGGGCCTGGGCTCTCTGCACAACTACCCCCAGACAGAGATGGTATAGTTATAGGTCCTTTTGAGGTGCTGCAACAAGATAGTTTAGAATGTGGCAGGAAAGCCTTTTATCCCTTGGTGTTCAAGAGACTAGATACAAGCCTTTGATTGATGGTGGGCACTATGCCTCTGAGGGACAGAAAGCTTAGTCAAGGGGCAAACATCATCTTCTCATGAGAACATTGGAGTCCTAAGTCTTTGAAAATCCTCTGGATTTTTGGTTATCTACACTAATGGACAACTTTCTTTTAAAAATGTGTGTGGTATGTACGCATGTGTGTTCACATGTGTGTCCAGGTAGGCATGCACACATGTGCACATGTACATGGAGCTCAGGGATTGATGTTGGGCATCTCCCTGGATTCTTGTTCATATTATATATTGAAGCAAGGCCTCTTGCTCAAATTCAGAGCTTACCAGTTTGACTAGTCTAACGAGCCATCTTGCTCCTACGATCCTGTCTCTATTTCTCAGACCTGGGACTACAGTCAGGCTCCCATACCCAACCAGCATTCACACGGATGCTAAGGAGCCAAACTTTGGTCCTCACACTTGCATGGGAAGAGCTTTACCCACCAAGCCATCTATTTTTCTTTTAAGAAAGTGTGCTGGCTAGTTTTAATGTCAACTTGAAACAGAGTAGACTCACATGGGAAGAGGGAAACTCAAATGAGAAAATGCCCCCTGCCATATTGGCGTGTGAGCAAGCCTGGGCACTTGATTAATGATTGGTGTGGGTGGGCCCACCTTGTGGAAGACTGTACCACCCCTGGGCTGGTGGTCCTGGATACTATAAGAAATCACACTGAGTAAGCCATGAGGAGCAAGCCAGTATGCAGCACACTTCTATAGGTTGATGCCTTGAGCTCCTCCTCTGACTTCCTGGGATGATGGATTACAAACTGCAAGAGGAAACAAATCTTTCCCTCCCCAAGCTGCTTTTGTTTTATCACAGCAACAGAAAGCCTAACTAAAACAGTCAGTTTGAGGTGTACTCATTGAATGGTTGACTGGATAAGTGAGTGAATGAATAACTTGGACACACAAAACGGCAAGAACCAAACAGAGACTGGGTGTGTGACTGCAGAGCTTGGGAGGTAGAGGCAGGAGTACCCCGGAGCTCAAGGCCATTCTCATTTTTCATGTTAAGTTCCAAGCCAGCCTGAGCTGTATGAAACCCAGTCCCAAAATGAAACAAAATTTATTTTTAAATTATATACGCTTTTAAAACAAGTTAACCAATAAGGAGCATAAACAAAGATCTTCTAACTAATTTTTTTAAAAAGCTTTTCCTTGTTCCCACTCCATCTTTCTAATTTGAAGACTGTTGCAACACAGCAGCCATATTTGAACAGTGAGTGTATTAGTTTTCTAGGCTGCTGTAGCAAATGATCACAGGCTCATGGCTTAGAAGAAAACTTTCTCACTGTTCCAAAGGTCAGAAGTCTGAGCTCTCAGGCCAGTAGGACTGGTTCCCTAGAGGCTCTGAGGGAGAATCCTTTGCATAGCTGACTCCTGACCTCTGGCAGCTGGCAGCCATCACAGCCTTTCCTGGCTTGCAGACACATTGATCTCCTCTGTCAACACCTCGCTCTTCCTGTTTTTCCCTCTGCCCACTTTTGGTGCTGGAGATCAGATCCAGGGCATGTAAAGCACACACTCTACAGTGAGCCACTACCCTTCTTGCTATCTAACCCAGGGTGTCCTTGAACTCATGACCCTCCTGCCTCTACTTACTGGCTTTATATTGCTATGCCTAGCTTTGGTTGTTTGGCTTTTTGTTGCTGCCGCTGAAGCTGCTAGGGTTTTATTTTATTTGGGGCTAGCATGTATTCCTTGTATGGATTAGTGTGTTATTCATGATATCTTAGTACATGCACACAGCATGCTGATCCAGTTTTGACTGCTTTTAGACACCTCTTTTCCTCTTATTTTTAAGTGAATACAACTTTATGATTTGATTGTCTTCATAGCAAAAGCAGTTAGAACTGGATCTCTGCTTCTCTTTTCTAATCTCCCAGTTCAAATGCTCAACCCTCTCTTTCCTGTTTCATAAGAATTTTTAAATTTTGTTTTAACTGAACTAGAATTATATCGCTTCCCTTTCCTTCCCTCCCTCCAGCCCCTCCCAGCTACCCTCCTTCAACCCCTTTCCATCCCTCCTTCAACCCCTTTCCATCCCTCCCCTCGAGTGGAAAACCTCCTTTTCTTTGATTATTATTGTTACATACATATGTTTGTATGTGTGCGTATGCCCAATTATACATAAATATGGCTAGTGGAGTCTGTTTTTGTTGGTGTGTATAAGATTTCAAGGCTGATCAATTTGCATAGGACACCGATAAGGGGCCGATCCCCAGACTGTTAGTTGCCCGTAGTTCTTTGTCTATAGAGTTGGGGACCCTTGAATTTTCTCCGTTCACGTTAACACGCCCACTGATGTGACCATTGTTCTGTCTCCTTTATGCAGCCATTTCTAGACAGTCTGTTTGCCACAGACAGTCTGATTTTCTGGTTCTTGAAATTCTTCTACTGCCTGCATCTACCGCGTCTTCTGCAGTGCTCCCTGGGGCATGGATGCAGCTGCTCTGATGTGAATGAGTCCACTGGTCCTGGGTTCCCAGGATCTGTTTGCTGACCTCTGCATTGCGTCCAGTTGTGGTTTTCTGTGGTGATTGCTAATTGCTGTGAGCAGAGGCTTACCTGATGAGAGGTGGTAGCTACATTTATCCAGGAAAGGTGACTCAGAAACTTCTTCTCTCTCTCTTTTTTTTTTTTTTGGTCTTTTGATACAGGGTCTCACCATATGCCCTTGGCTGACCTGGAATTTGCTATGTAGACAAAACTAGCCTTGAATTCACAGAGATCTGCCTGCCTCTGCCTCCCAAGCTCTGGGATTAGAGAGGTATGCCTGAGCCCAGCATTTAAGTCTCTTAATAGCCAGACATCTCTTAGATCTGCAGTTAGGCTCAACATACTTAGGACACTGACACCCCTTTGTACACTTAGCCAGTTCCCAGCAGCTGGCCTTAGTCTGTGCAGCATAGCTGGTCCCCTTCCCGGTATAAGCAAGCCGTCCTGGGCACACAAAGAATCTTGTTCCTGTATTGTTTTTCTTGGTGTGCTTGCTGTCATTCTTGCATAAAGTCTGGTGGCTTTTGGAAATGCCCACTTTGTTTGCAGGAACACTATCCACACAGAACAAGCATGTCTCTTTAAGGATGCTGAAGTTAGTGCTCCACAGTTGATGGCTTCCGGCGGAGGTGTGGGAGGGGAACCACTGAGTTCTGCTTAAGGGGCAGGCCACTGAGAGCTGGAGCACGCTCCAGTGAGTGTGTAGACAGCACAAACTGGACTTGGGTTTTGTTTGCTTAGTTGGTTGGGTTTTGTTCGTATTTGTTTTTTAAGTTTTATTTTCTTTTGGGGGGGTCACAAGGGTGGGGATGGACATGGAAGGAATGGGAAGTGATTGTGATCAGGGTACATGATGTGAAATTCCCAAAGAATCAGTACAAATATTATGTTGAAAAAAATAACCACCGTTTTAAATTGTAGTGCTGGGGATTGAACCTGGGTCTCTATGTGTATGTACTCCATATTAGTTATTTTACCTTCAGTGTAACAAAATGCCTGACAGAAGCAACTTAAAGGGAAGACGTTTTTACTTATTTTTATTTTCTTATTCATTTATTTATATTGGTGTGTATATGGCAAGTGTGTGGCTAGGCACACCACAGTTTGCATTTTCAGGAGTCCGTTCTCCCCACTGTTTACGTGGGTTCTGGAGATCTGATGCGGGTCAGCAACTTTGCTCAACCAGCACTTGACCCACTAGGCTATCTCGTCCCCCAGAGGGTTTAGTCTTGGCTTGCGATTTTGGAGGATTTGGTTTATCATGGCAGAGAAGACCAGGGGTCTGACCTTCAGCATCAAGTAAAGCACAGGTGAATGCTGGCTCTCAGGGGGAGGGGGGCTCTGTCCTCATTTTTTTTTAAATTTGGGGTGTGGTCAGCTTTAAACCTAGGTCCTTGTACCTTCTAGGACCTACTGAGTTATAACCCAATCCGTCCTTGTCTCTGCCTCTGTCTCTCTGTCTCTCTCTCTCTGCAGTGCTGGGGTTCACCCAGAGGCAATCATTCTATCACTAAGCTGTATTGTTGTACCTGTTTCGTGAACCCCAACAGATCACCCAGGAGCTGACTCCACCGCAATCGCACTAGGGTCTCTTTATTTCAAGCTCGAGTTTGGACTCTAAAGCAGCAGGACAGGAGGTCGAAGCCCCGAGCCCTAACTGGGACAAGGTTTTCTAGGAAATGGGAGCAAGCAAGGGGGGTTACAGTCTGGCAAGCATCTTATTGAATGACTGCTGTAAGCTGACAGGTGGGTGCTCAGAAGCAAAACCGTGAACAATCACAAAGGGTCTGAAAGTACGTCCGAAGCAATCAGACTAATCTTGATTGGCTGTTGCTAGGCAGTAGCTAGGGAGTAACTCTGGGATATAGGCCAAGGACAAGCCGTGGGGTCCTTCCTGGTACTGGGGTGCAGCTTGGGTTCAGCTGCAGGTCGAGTTCTCAGGTTCTTTTTCTTTTAAGATGGAGGCCGCTAGGTTTGGTCCCTCAGTATCTCCCACCCTTTCCGTCCCTTTATTCAGGCCACGCCCCCAACCCAGAATGCTTCCCTCACTGCCTGTATTAGGATAGGTTCTCCTAATATCAGTTAATATCTCTCACAGAAAGAAACGCCCACAAGTTTACCTCATGAGTCTCCCTGGTGATTCTAAATCCAGGCAAGTTGTGAGTAAAGACTAAACTTCAAATACAGATGTAAAAATTGTCCATGCATGGAAGGGAGATTGTCCTGTGGCTTCTCAGAGTTGTTGACTGATTTCTGGCCTAAGGAATTCATCTCTGGTGTCTTTAAACCCAGCTTAAGATTTTCTGGATTTGGGCATGAGGTTTAGGTACAAAGGAGAATGTTTTTTAAAAATGGTTTGGGGCTGGAGAGGCAGCTGGTTAAGAGCACCGGATGCTTTTCTAGAGAACCTGTGTTTGAGTCCTAGCACCCACATGACAGCTTACAATTAAATGTAACTCTAGTTGAAGGGGACTTAACAACCTCTTCTGGCCTCTGCAGGCATTCCATGAATATACATACATGCAGACAAAACACTCATCTACATGAAATAAAAATAATGTTTTTTTTTTAAATAGTTGAGTCATCAAAAATTGGATTAGGGGGCCAGGGATATAGTTCAGTGGTAAACATTTGCCTACCATGGGTAAGGCCTTAGGTGCGATTCCCAGCCCTGCAATCCATCCAACTGGTTAGAGTATTATATTCTGTGCCTTGATTTTTCTGGCACAGAAAGATTTTTCTGGCACAGAAAGATTTTTCTATTCAATTCCAGGAGCATTATACTAGCTCATTCTTGGATCCTTTGGTAGTATGCAATGTATGTGTTTGAGTGTGCTTATGTGTGGGCGTGTGTGCACTCCTGCACATGTTCCTTTCTGATCAGTTCATGGCATTGCCAGTTTTTCTTTTCCTTTTTGTCTTTTCTTTTCCCTATGAGGTATTCTGCAGCAGACATCCTTTCTATCTTGTCCTGAGATATGTGTGCTTTCATGTGGAATGGCTAGATTTCTGGAATGCTATTACTGCAACACTATGAACCTTGAAAACATTCTGCTAAACTGGATGTGGTGGTTCAAGTCTCTAAACCAAGTACTTAGGAGGTGGAGGCAGATAGATCAGGACCAGTCTCAGCTACATGAAATTATGTTGCAGGAAAAAAATCCTCCCTCTCTGCCCCCCCCCATCCCCTGACTCCTCTACAAAATAAAGCATGCTAAGTGACATAAGCGGTCTACAAAGCACCACACGCTGTGTGATTCCATTTATATAGCATCCAGTAGAGGCAAACACAGGGACCCAAAGGGCTGGGTAGTGGCTCAGATGTAGAGCCTATGTGGCATCTGTGAAGCTGCTGGTTGTCACTACCCTAAAATGGGGTGGGGCTGGACAGTAGTAGTTAAGAACACTTGTTCTTATGGCAGATTCAAGTTCAGTTCCCAGCAACCACACAGTGGTTCACAACCATTTATGACTGCAGTTCCAGGGGATTTTGTGCCCTCTTCTGACCTCTGCAGGCATCAGGCACACATGGTGCAGATACATACAAACCAGCAAAACACTTGACTACATAAAGTGAAATATAGACATCTAAAATAAATATATATTTTAAAATCTCATTGAGGAACACAAAGTGGTCTGGTAGTTGTTATATCTGGAGCAGTACCAGTGACCAGTTTAAAGAAATGAGAAATGGCCAGGCAGTGGTGGCACATGCCTTTAATCCTAGCAGATTAAAGGGAGACAGAGGCAGGTGGATCTCTGAGTTTGAAGCCAGCCTGATCTAGAGAGTGAGTTCCAGGACAGCCAGGGCTACACAGAGAAATCCTGTCTCAAAAAAACCATCCAACAAAACAAAAAACAAGAAAAGAAAAGAAAAGAAAAGAAAAGAAAAGGGAGGGAAATGATTGCTAAAGAGTGAAGAGTGTTCTGGAAGAAGTGTGTTCTAAAAGCCCATTGTCGTGATGGTAAAGGCTGCCCAACTCTGATGCCTTAGAACCCACTGGATTTTGCCCTGTAAGCTGACGCCTGGGGCTGAGGAGCTCTGTGCAGAACTGTTGGTCAAGAGCAGAAGCTTGTCTGCTGCTCAGCAACCTGCACGTGACACTTGAGGAATTTCCCCGCCCCACCACAGGCTGGCCATGTGCTCCTGTGCTCTAGAGTGCTGGTGGTGCAGGTGTGCTCCTTATAAAGTTTGACTTCTGGAGTAGCAGTTTAGAAAGTCCTTCGGGAGCTGGAGAGATGACTCAGTGGTTAAGATTGCTCTTCCAGAGGTCCTGAGTTCAATTCCCAGCAACCACATGGTGGCTCACAACCATCTGTAATGGGATCTGATGCCCTCTTCTGGTGTGTGTGAAGACAGCTACAGTGTACTCATATAAATAAAATAAATCTTGAAGAAGAAGAAGAAGAAGAAGAAGAAGAAGAAGAAGAAGAAGAAGAAGAAGCCGCCGCCCCCGCAGCAGCAGCAGCAGTGGTGGCGCATGCCTTTAATCCCAGCACTTGGGAGGCAGAGGCAGGCAGAATAGAACACATCACAATGAAGGTGGAAGTGGATCCTGCTAACTAGGGGCATTGAGTTCCTTGGGGCAAGTTTGATCTTCTCCATTAGGGCATCTAATTTCTTCTTGTCACTTTGTGAACTGCTACTTGATAAACAGTAACAAAGCACAACCAACAGCATTCAACAACAGCAGCAGCAGCAGGAGGAGGAGGAGGAGGAGGAGGAGCCACCATGCCCCTCTCAGGGCTCTAGCATTTTTATACCCTCTCAAGAGTCCCCAGAATTCCAAATGTCATACACTTGCAGAAACTATCTGCAGCTGGCAAAATCACGCCCCTGCTAGAGCACAGGCAAATCATAGTCAGCTGCTGTGGACAATCTGAAGAAGCCCCACTTCCTACACCTGGGATTAAAATGAAAATACATTCCTATAGCATTTCTGTGCTTCTAAAGAAACCAAAATTCCTGCTATATACCTTTACATCACTCAAGAGATTGAGGCAGGGAGATTACCTTGAGTAGGAGATCAATTTAGTTACACAATAAGTTCCAGACCAATCTGGGCTATAGAATCAGATCCTGTCTCAAAATAAGCAATCAAACAACTCCCCCCAAATAAAACAAGACAAACAAACAAAAATGTAACAATAAAACCCATTGCTTGTATGCTAACCAAAAATAAATTAATTAAGACAGAGGCTAGATCAATCTGGAAGTTATTTGGAGAGTGGGTTAGAGGCAGGGAGAGAACTAGAAGACAGATTTATCACTTCCTTTTACGCAATTAGCAAAGAGCCCAATGATGAAAGGTGGAGTGTTTGGGTCACCCTAGCACAGGCAGGCAGAGGCTGCTGGCAGGGGTGTGGGGAGGGTGTGTGTGTGTGGGGGGGGATGGGGACGGGGACGGACACCTGGGACCTGGCTCTAAAGCTGTCCCACTTCCCAGTCCCCCTGATAGACACAGTGAGGAGGAGAATCAGACACACAAACTTACCTGCCTTAGGTTCTTCTCTGGAATAAATTGACTCCACCCACAGTCTGGCTACTGGATTTTCTTCCCCCATGCTGGTGCTGGGGCCCAGGACCCTTATGACACAAAGGACAAGCTCTACCACTGAGCTACATCCTGAGCTTCTTTCTGGATTTTGATGGTAGCGGTGATGTTTTTATTTAGGGCTGCCCAAGGGTGGAAATGTGCTGATCCAAGGAAGCACAAGAATGTTTTAGGATTCTACCAGGGACAGCAATGAAATCCTGGTGTGAAGAGGACCCAAAGTCAGCCAGCCTGGCTACTGCCTGCCTTCCTCCCTGCCTGCCTGCCTGCCGGCCTCCCTCCCTCCCTTCCTCCCTCCCTCTCTCCCTCCCTCCCTCCCTTCCTCCCCCTCCCTTTCTCTCTCTCTCTCCCTCCCTCCCTCCCTTCCTCCCCCTCCCTTTCTCCCTCTCTCCCTCCCTCCTTCCCTCTCCCTTTCTTTCTCCCTCCCCCCCCTTCCTTCCTTCCTTCCTCCCTCCCTCCCTCCCCCTTCCCTCCCTCGTCCCTTTCTCCCTCCCTCCCTCCCTCCCTCTCCCTTTCTCCCTCCCTCCCTCCCTCCCCTCCCTCTGTTTGAGTCCATTTCTGACCCTCCCATTTCCATCTCCACCTGCTGGGATCGCAGGCAGGTGGCACCACAGCTTATGCAGCGCTGGGGAATCAAACCCAGGGCTATGTGTATACTAGGCAAGCACTTTACCATCAGAACTACATTTTCCTACCCGTAGTCATAGGTGTTGATGATCCACCCCTCCCCCACATCAGCTTTACCACTAAGCCCCACCCCTAGCCCCCTTCTCTGTCCCCACTCCCCACCCAGCCCTGAGCTGCCCATGTTCCAAACACTGAAAGCCTCCTTTTGATTGAAGATGAGGCTCTGGCCCTGGCCAGGAAGACATGAAGTCCCCTGCCCACCCAACTACACCTCCAATGGCAGCATCCCAGATGAAACAGTATCTGGTACTGCCCACCTAGCCCTGACTTTGGGAGGAAAGAGATGGTGACGAAGGAAGGGTTCACGGTGGCCTTGGCTGTTGTGGCTCTCGGCTGACGACTGACAGCCCCATCCTGTGGGCTGTGCCTGGGAGGCAGGGTGAAGGGGTGCTCAGAGAGCGAGCTTTCAGGGGCTCTGCCCTTCATCTTCCCGCAGCTCCCAGCTGTGACCTCAGCAGTGTCTGATGCCTGCTAAAGAAGCAGAAGGAGACCTGGAACCCATTACACAATAGCCATTACACTAATAATAACCCATTACACTAATAATAATAGGGGAGACAGAAAGCCAGCCAAAAGAGGCTTAATTTTTTTTCGAGGAAATTTCCCAGACAGCTCTGGTGGTAGGGAGTGGCTGTTTCTTGAAGTTTTTAAATACACACAGGTTCTATCGGGAAGCCTTTGCCCATCTGGAAGATCCCGGGAAGGCTCTTAGTGGGTCAGATATCTGGGTTATTTATAAAGCCTGGATCAGGTTGTAGATATCGACCCTATAGTACCGGGTGGTGGCCTCTCTGTGAGGCAGGAACTGGTGTGAGGAGACGACTCTGGGTCGTGTGTGTGCGTGTGTGTGTGTGTGTGTGTGTGCGAGAGAGACAGAGAGAGAGAGAGAGAGAGAGGGAGAGAGAGAGAGAGAGAGAGAGAGAGAGAGAGAGAGAGAGAGACAGAGAGAGAGAGGAGGCATGGCTAAAGCACCAAATAACACCGTTTCAGCCACCACCCTGGGTGCCACCTCCTCCTCAGGAACCCTATACCTTCTCAAAGTTTAGGTTGTAGTAGGACAGGCCACTTAAATTGGAGCTGTCACAACATGGGAGCTCAGGCTTGTCCCTCCAGGAGAAAGCATCTGGGTGCATCCAGCAGGGGTTCAGACCTGGGGCCTGGAACTAAGACCCAAACAGTTTATAAGAGCCAAGTTGTGGAGGCTGGGAGCCTGGGAGTCTCCCTGTGGAAGTCCTAGAGGAGACTGTACTTTGCAGGATGGGTGGGATTTGTGGTGCACATGAGAGGAAGAACAGCAGAGAAACTAGCCTGAGCCAGATGTGGAGAGAACAGTGCAATCAGGTGCCCTCACGGTATCCCAGATTGTGACCACCATCTCTGAGTTCAGACTCAACCTGCATCAATCAAATGAAAGCCATGTGACCTAGTCCCGACTTTGTGGCTGTAAGGGCAGGGCACATGAAGTAGAGTGAGTCAGGGGTGCTTAACAACAACCCCTGACCTGGGAGGAAAAGGAAGGTGGTCCATTACATGCTGGGGAGCAGGAGATAAAGCAAGAGTTCATGGTGATGCAGAATTTGGGGGCTGAATGGCTGGAAGGATTGATGTTGCCCCTCCCCCCAAGGACAGAGACGGCAACAGAGGTTTTGGGAGACCCTTCAGGTTGATGGGGTGAGCCATCCAGGATGTGGTCAGACTGAAGACTTGGCAGTCATGTGTGGAGAAGGCTGACAGAGACACAACCGGATGTGGGAGGAGGGCAGAAGACCTGGGGAAGGACTTCTCACCGTCCATATGCGCCCTTAACTAACAGGTTTCCTTATTTAAAATAGGCGCATGAGCTCCCGGCTTCGGATTGTTTCTTGGCTCCCTAGCAGTCTTGATCAGCACATGTGGTCAAGTTCTGGCCAATAAAGCGTGAGCAGAAGGATGATGCGCATGGCTTTGGAAGGAAGCTGTGTTCTGACCATATTCCCGGTCCCTCTAGCACAGCAGTTCTCAACCTATGGGTCATTTGAACCCCTTTGGGGTTCAAACAACTCTTTCACAGGGGTCACCTAAGACCATCAAAAAGCACAGATATTTTCACTATGATTCATAACAGTAGCAAAATTAAAGTTATGAAATAGCAATGAAGATAATTTTATAGTTTGGGGTCACCACAAGAGGAATAGGAAGGGTCGCAGCAGTTGGAAGGCTGAGAACAGCTGCTATAGCTGCAACAGGCTGAATGACACTGTGGGGGAGGAGCCAACAGGCTGAGTGACACTGTGGGGGAGGAGCCAGTTTTGCATATGAAAATGAAGATCTTCTCAGAAGGGTGTGAGCAAGACAGAAAACACTGCACTTCTCAGAGACCCATGAGCCCAGAACCTGTACTCTCTCCCCAGCTTTAGACTATTAAAGACAGCAAATGTTCCTCTTGAACTTGCTGCTGTTAATCCAAAGACAGGGCTTTTATTACAGCAGCTAAACGTGTCCTAAACTGTACTCATCCTAACGCTCACAGTTGTGCCGACAATAAAGACTTTCCTGAGAGAGGTTAGGTATGTGAAAAGAAAAACAAAGCTAGTTATCACAGAGAGCGGTATGTGGAGATTCTGAGGGTCCTTGCAGAAGCAAGCCGGGCAGACATTGTAACCTGACTGGTGGGCACAAGCGCTCCGGCACAGGGCTGAGAGTGGATCCTAGGCATACCCACAAAGCCAGGCAGCCAACTCACAGAAGGTAGGGGCAATCAGATCTCAGGTTTGGAAACAAAATGGTACTAGATTATCAGGAACAAACACATTTGGGTTTATTTTGTGCAAGAAGTAGTAGAGGCGGGCTGGAGAGATGGCTCAGTGGTTAAGAGCACTGACTGCTCTTCCAGGGGTCCTGAGTTCAATTCCCAGCAACCACATGGTGGCTCACAACCATCTATAATGGGATCAAATGCCCTCTTCTGGTGTGTCTGAAGACAGCTACAGTATACTCATATAAATAAATTTAAAAAATGTTTTAAAAAGTAGTAGAGGGGATTATCTGATACGTAGTGACATCTAGAAACTTCTTTGGCTCCTTCTCCCCAGAGGGAGAGCAACACGGGCTGCACTCTATTTAGAGGGATTTGTCTGTGACTTATGGAGGAATGACTGGGTCTGGAGTCAGGCAGTATCTGGGATACGGCTCCTCTGCACTCTGAGATGGCTGGGACAAGTTATGGGAGGGAGGGAGAGGACAGGCTGTCTGGGACAAAGTTGGTCACAAAGCCTCTTAGAACATCCCTGGGGCTGCTCCAGAATAGAAGGAAAAAGACTGCTTGGTCACAGTCCTTTTGTGGTTAATTCCCATTAACAAGAGGCTAGGTAAAGAGCCCAAGACCAAGGCGTTTCTTTGAAGAGTCTTCCTCTGCCAGCCTTGGATGGGAATCTCAGAGGGAGACCCCTTCTGTGTGAGGAAAGATGAGAACTAGGGAAGGCTGGGGACAGCTTCACTCTCAGCTCCACAAGCCTTGAGTTTCCTTCCACTTAGCTTGTCAGCTATTAAATGTTGGGTGTTATTTTCTGAGCCCCAATATCATCCTGAGACCCTAGTTTCTTTTTAAAATTCTTTGTTGTAATTGTGTGTATGTATAGGCTTGTCTGTATGTGTACACCTCTCTCTCTCTCTCTCTCTCTCTCTCTCTCTCTCTCTCTCTCTCTCGTGTGTGTGTGTGTGTGTGTGTGTATGTTTGTGCAGATGCTCATGCATGCATGACCCTTTGAAGGCCAGAGGTCAATGTCTGGTGTCTTCTGTTGTTCTCCACTCTATTTTTTTGGGACAGAGACTGTCACTGAACCTAGAACTGACTGTTTTGTCTAGATTGGCTGGTCGACAAGCTCAAGGGATCCCCCTGTCTCTGCTCCCCTATGCTGGACTGTAAGTGTGCCTGGTGTTTTATGTGGGTACTGGTGATCAGAACTCAGGTCCCCAACTGAACCATCTCCTCAGGCCCAGGTTATCATTAGCATTTATCAATCACAAAAGTGCGGGCTTTATTATGTCAGCTCTCTCTTCCTCCTCCTCCTCCTCCTCCTCCTCCTCCTCCTCCTCCTCCTCCCTCCTTGCTTTCCACCTTCCAAGAACTGGGATCATAGGCTGAACTAACATGTCTAACTTGCTGCAGTATTTTCCTGCGTGTGTCACACTCACACTGGGAGCAATCCTTCTGCCTCAGTCTCTCAAGTGCTGGGGACTACAGGTATGTGCCATCAGGCATCAGTCCACTGAAAAACCATGAGTCTCTTGCACTGCAGGTTAGAAATTCTATCTGGAGGGACTCGTCTCCTTTCCTGCTCCTGTTTGTCTCCCCCCCCCCAACTGTTTTTACTTGCCTACTGGGAGGGGGCAGCTTTGTGAGGACACACGCCTACACTGAGTTGCAAGCCCCGATTGGGACTTTGGGGAAAGGATCTAGTCCCCTGACACCTGTGTCCCTGTATGTCAAAGATGTCGTTGTTGTCCATTTCTTGGGACTGTGCAGTTGTATTGACAACTTTTCATTGGAAAAGGTGCTTGCTAATCATTCCACACCCTCCTTAGAACATATCAAGTCACTAGTAATCACCCCCTTCTGATACGTGAAAGCTCTGTGTGCGGGGGACACCTGTGGCAGTTCTCTCCCTGGGAAGCTGTCTCCTGAAACAAGGGAGTCCTCATTCTAAAGAGTTTCTTCGTTTTGTCTCCTGTGGATTCAGATTGTTTTGTAGTCTCAGAATCACTTTCTTGGTGAGCTTGTTTGTCCATCGTTAACCCTGTTGTTAAGCAGCCCTTTCCTCTAATGACTAAAGCATTGCTGCCCAGCCCGCTCAGAAAACGGCACACAGAGCCCTTCCGTGCCCAGCCCGCTCAGAAAACGACACACAGAGCCCTTCCGTGCCCAGCCCACTCAGAAAATGGCACACAGAGCCCTTCCGTGCCCAGCCCGCTCAGAAAATGGCATGCAGAGCCCTTGGGGGGGGGCATTGACCATCTGTGTAACATTAGTTTTGTTGTTCATCTCACAATGAGCTAAAATTTGATGTTCACCTCACACTTAAATCCAAAACGTTGGCTTCCCCATGTGTAATAAAAGTGTAAGAGTCAAGCAAATCTAGTATCTGTATGATTTCCACAATATAAACATACCGACACCCCAAAACAAAGACACCCCAGGTTTCTTTTATTAACTACTCGTATTTTCAGTCTATCATACTTGGACTTTATTGTAGTATCTATTTTCTTTAAAATATAATTTATTTCTACAGCATAGTGGAGTGATTATAGTTCAGAGTGCATCTAATTGCCTTGATTTCATAAGTATACATTATATGAACAGTCTGAAATATCACACTCTACTACATACATAATCTGTATTATTGTATCATAGTAATATATTACTTGGAGATGTTGAAACAGAGGCCCACAACGAAAGAACGTAGATGCTGGGCATCTGGAATTGATGGAGAACATCCCTGCTTCCCAGAACACCATCTGATAAAGAGGGTCAGATGTGAATGAATATACGTTCTAGGGGTGGTGGCCTACAGTTCTATCCTAGTACTTGGAAGGTGGAGTTAGGTCTATCTTTGGCTACATATTGAGTTTGAAATTAGCTTGGACTACATGAGACCTTGTCTCAAAAAACAAAAGTCAGACTGGTTAAATATGTCAAGGTAAAGGCACTTGCTGCCAAACCTGATGGCCTGGGCTCCATTCAATCCCCAAGAACCATTTGGTAGAAGGAGAGAAGAGATACTGAAAGTTATCCTCTGACTTCCTCACAAAAACAGTGGCACGAACTTGTGCACGTATGAGCGTGCACACACAATAAATAAATGTAAAAACGAATGTTTTAAAAAAATAAGCAAAATGAAAGATGTTGGAAAGGTTGCTATTCCAGATCTCATTACAGAGCCATAGTAATAAGATATGGCACTGACACAAAAATAGACATGTAGAGCAACTAAGCAAAACTGAGGACCAAAACATGAGTCTAAAACTTCAACCCCTTAATATTTGACATAGATGCCAAAAATATAAACTGGGGAAAAGAAAAGCATCATCAGCCAATGGTTCTAATCCACTCGGGCTAGTATCTCTATCATCATTGCCTGCAAACTAATTCCAAATGAGTTAATAAGTTAAACAAACAGCTGGGGACACTGAAACTGCCAGAAGAGAACACGGTGCCCTCTTGACGGGTAAGGAAAAGACTTTATGACTCTATTTGCCCCAGAATCAAGGCCAACAGTTGACTACACAGCTAAAAAGAATAATCAGCAGGCTAGAGAGATGGTTCAGCGATTAAGAGCACTGACTGCTCTTCCAGAGGTCCTCAGTTCAATTCCCAGCAACCACTTGGTGGTTCATAGCCATCTGGATCCGATGCTGTCTTCTGCTGTGTCTGAAGACAGCTACAGTGTACTCATATACATAAAATAAATTTAAAAAACAACAGCAAAAACCAGTCAGGTAAAGAGGAAGTCCTCAGGATGGGGAAGAATCTATGCCAACCATACATCTGATGGAGAGTTTAGATCTAGAATATACAAAGAAATCAATAAACAAACAGATCAAATGACCTATTCAAAAAATGGGCTTAGGATTTGATCAGAGAGTTCTCAAGAGAAGAAAGTCGTGGCTCAGGGATGTCTTTTAAAATGTTCAAGGTCTCTAGCAAAGAGGGAAATGCAAAAAAAAAAAAAACCAAAACAAACAAACAAACAAAACAACTTTGAGATGTCTTCTTTGCCAAGGACCAGACTTGGCTTGGAGAGGGGTTCTGAGGAAGGGGTGTCTGGGAGTGGCAAAACAAATCAAGGTTACAAGCTGATGGCCAATGTTCTGCTTTCTCTTGCCATTTTAAAAACTTAAAGGTGGAGAGCACACCACCTTTATTTACATACCAACTCAGTCATTCACCCAGGTTCCCTTTTGATTGTCCCATGAATCAGCATCCCAAGACCCCAGCCCCTCATTCTTAGCAGAGACAGCAAGCACTAGCACAGACAATAAGGTAAGAAAGATTCCTACTATGCCTAGGTCTGGACCTAAACTCTCTCTGTCCCAGGTTGATCTTGAACTCAGGAATCTGCCCGCCTATATTACCATAAATACAATACTTAGCTGGGTGGGATCTTGCCACATTATCACCACTCCCTAAATCTCTTTATCTCCTTCTTCAGAATCTTTCTGACAAGGCTCTTAGTGTAGCTGCCTCTGTCCTTTAGATCTGTGAAGCTCCTCATACAACTCATATTGCATCCTCATATTTTGCATAGTTGAGAAATTATGTATTTTTGAACTCATGTTTTCAACATTCCTTCCTGTACAGAAATGGCATAAGGAGACTGCTCCCAGCCTGCTAGCTTCAAGGTGCCTGAAGGATATCTGAGAATCCCAGCACACTGGGACAGAGTATACTTTCTCTGCAGAGAATCCTGGTGTTCTGCCAAGTAAGCACAGCCCTGAGAAAGTGGCCTTCACTATCCTTTCTTATGAGCAGGTAACCTTGTTATTAACTATAAGAAGCAATATATCTAAGAGTTGGACTGCAGACAGATTTCTGAGTCTGCAGGGAGGTTTGGGTCACTCTGAACCCAGACAAGCTATGCTAGGGAAACAGCGCCAGGTGGGAACAAGAAACTGTGAGAAACCTTCGTGCTTTGCCTTCAAAAGAAGCTGACACTGAATAAACTGCGTTGGCTGGCTTGGCTGTGGAACCCTGTGTCCTGGTGTCCTGGTTAGTGTGACTCTACTCTTGGGGCCCTATCACCCTAGACCTTGACACCTTCCCATAGCCTTAGGGACTGTCTTGAAGGTCACAGTGTTCTACCATTTTTCTGAGACATTAGACACACCCTTGCTCCTCTGTCTCTGACTATTATGAAGTCATTAGCCTTGGCAGAGAGGATATTCCTCGAAGGAGGATCATGAAGTAAAATATATATTTTTTTATACAAACAAGCCTCATACCCACAGCAACTATCGACACTCGTGGAGGCCCGCACTCTGCTGCCTCTGTCCCAGGGGCAGGAACCGTGTCACTCTGTCCCTTACATGCTGAGCAGGACTCAGCACTTCTTACCCCAATCATAATGGTAAAGATCAACAAAACAACTGACAATGTTGGAGAGGACGTGGGGAGAAGAGAACTCTCATTTAAGTTGGCTTGCATCTCTATTCCTACATGCATATTTTTGTGCTGTAAGACCCCAACCCTTGGTCAGTGGTACTTACTTCAAGATGCCCCCAAGTGAGACAGGGAGACACAGGTTGCAGATTGATGCAAAAGCAAGAGGTTTATTTTCCAGAGTGTCGGAGTCAACCCTCAATCAGTCCCTCTAGGCAAGTGATGAGAAGGCAACCCCGAATGGCTATTACACAAAGTTTTTATACTTTTTAGGGGCACAGGTTACATCAGCAAGGTTACAGCTCAAACTTATTGGCTAAGCATATTGACCTTTTTTTTAAAGATTTATTTATTATTATATGTAAAGTACACTGTAGCTGTCTTTAGACACACCAGAAGAGGGTGTCAGATCCCATTACAGATGGTTGTGAGCCACCACGTAGTTGCTGGGAATTGAAATCAGGACCTCTTGAAGAGCAGTCAGTGTTCTTAACTGCTGAGCCATCTCTCCAGCCCTTAATCAGGATTGAAAAACTGGTACAGATGCTCTGAAAATCAGTAAGGAGCATCTTCAAAAAGCTAAAATAAATCTGCCATATGACCTCCTCATTTATATATACTCAAAGTTTTCCACAGATATTCAGTCAGCTATAGTCATCATTGCTTTATTCATAATAGCTAGGAAGTGGAAACAACTTAAATATTCCTCAGCTGACAAACAGATAATGAAGATGTGGTATATATAACAATGTGTGGCCGTAAAGAAAAATGAAATCATGAACCTTGCTGGCGAGTGGAAAGACCTAGGAAAGATGGTACTGAATGAGGTATCACAGGCACAGAAAGACAAATATTACGTGTTCTCTCTCTCCTGTGGTTCCTAGCTCCAAATCTTTGGGTGTGAGTTTATAACCTGGAGTAACTGCAGAAACGAGGAAAGTACAAAGGGACTGTGTGGGGGTGGGGGTGATAGAGAGTGAAAGAACAGAGTGTAAGTGATTGGAAAGGGGAGACAGGAAAATCTGGGGGCCTCTAGTGATGGTAAAGTTAGATACACAAAGAGGGTAAAATAATAGTAAGATTGTCTGAATAAGTCAGAATCATACTATTAATGTCTTAGTTAGGGTTTTACTGCTGTGGACAGGCACCATGACCAAGGCAACTCTTATAAGGACAACATTTAATTGGGGCTGCCTTACAGGTTCTGAGATTCAGTTCATTATCATCAAGGCAGGTACATGGCAGCATTACAACTAACTACTTAAAAATATAATACATGAAAATTGGTATAAAATATACATACATAGTTTAAATGAAATGTTCTCATCTGGGCTGGCAATGCTTCCTCTAAGAGCCAAAAGCCACCTAACAATAATCTCAGCATTATTGATCAGTGTAGTTCAAGAGACTCCCCAAACAGTATAGACTATTGCTATTGGCCTTGGTTGCCCACTAAAGGCAGACAGTAAGTCCTTATTACTGAAGACATATATGCACTTTGGACACAGGGCCCAGAGTACCCCACCTCCACCCCAAACTGGGTCTGGTCTGAAAGCCTCCTCCCTGTGGAGTAGCTTGCTTTCTTTTTTATTTTCTTTCCTTCTTTCCTTCCTTCCTCCTTTCTTTCTTTCTTCTTTCTTCTTTTTTTTTTTGGTTTTTTGAGACAGGGTTTCTCTGTGTAGACCAGGCTGGCCTTGAACTCAGAAATCCTCCAGCCCCTGCCTCCCAAGTGCTGGGATTAAAGGTGTGCGCCTCCACCGCCCGGCTCTTTCTTTCTTTCTTTCTTTCTTTCTTTCTTTCTTTCTTTCTTTCTTTCTTTCTTTCTTTCTTTCTCTAACTTGTTTGTTTTTTTCAAGATAGGGTTTCTCTGTATAGCCCTGGCTGTCCTGGAACTCACTCTGTAGACCAGGCTGGCCTCTAACTCAGAAATCCACCTGTCTCTCTCTCTCCCCCGAGTGCCAGGATTAAAGGCGTGCACCACCACTGCCCAGCTGCAGACTATAGAAGGCACCATGAAAGCTTTCAAAGGAGGAAACAACCCACAGTCCTACCCAGCTATGATACCTATGAACTAAAACCAATAACCACCATGGCACTATAACCTTTCAGGTACAGAGGGGGCACACACACCTTTGTGGGAAGCAGCAACTCTCTAATCGGACCTAAGACCCATTCAACAAGAGGGCGATCCCACCTAGCAGTGGAAGCCTAGCTAACCACCCAGGGTTAGTGAAGTCAAGGGTCTTGAAGGGGAAGCTGTCACTTTTATGAACTCGCAACTACATTCTAAATATTTGTCCTTATGTCCACAGATGGGTGTTGTCACCACTGCTTATTAAGGACTTTTGTTTGCAACGACAGAAACCATCAGTTACAAAAGACTACAACCAGTCAAAGTAGAGTTGCAGAGCCCAGTTTCAACTGATAACTCTACTGCATAACTCCTGTGCCGAACACTCAAGGATCATTGTGGAAGAGGGTGTGGAAAGACTGTAAGAGACTGAGCAACAGGGAGACTGTGTGAGGTTTTGTCTCCTAGAAATGTGAGGAACTACACGCATTGTCTCACAACGGGACCGCCTAGCCATGACCTGACAAGAATGATTCTAGTACCCATGGTGGGCGGGGCCTTACCATTAGACAGAGAGCTGCAGTCCACAGCTAAGGAGTGCTGAGAGCAAGAGAAACGTCTTCCTGTGGAAAGAGCACACTAATTGGTTTTCCAATACCAAATGGTCAGCACTGAAAACTTGTGTATAGAGGTGTAACATTATACAGACTAAGAAGGTTGTATTTATGTATTTAGGAATATAATACAATATAAAATATATTAAATTTATACATATTATATTTATTATTTTGTAGTTTATTGTATTATAAAAATAAACATAGTATGTATTTTATCATAATATATGATAGTATATTTATTATGTTATAGTAAATGTTATATATAAATGTAATAGCAATTAAAGAAATAGAGATCATGAATTTGAAAGTGGTAGTACATGAAGTTTTGGAAGGAGGAAAGAGAAGTGATGTAATTATAACCTCAAAAGATTTTTTAAAGTTGAAAGTAAAAAAAAAAAATCAAGCAAACAAAAATTCACATGCACAGTGGCCACCTGAGTAGTCCTACCTGAGGTGAGATGACATTCATTGAGCCCAGAAGTTCTGGACTAGTTTAGAGAACACCAGGAAAATGCCACAGTCCCTGGAGAGGGGTCCCTTGGCAGAGCTGTAAGAAAGATGCTGGCCAGAGCCAGAAGAAGGCAGGGTGTCTGTTTTCAAAGCATCTAGGCAGTGCCAAGGGAGGAGGGAATCAGCTTTTAAGAGGCAGACTAGAGGCTGCCTGAGGTCTGTTAGTGGTTACCCAGCAAGGTCAGGAGTGGTCAGCACCGAGTTACTGGGGCCCACTGCGGTTGCCCTCAATGTCAGGAGGAGCGTGGGTACTGTGGCCCGAAGATAATGGTGTGATTTCAACCACTGTTCTTTACTCTTCCTGCAAGGCCTTTTGTGCTCCCCGGAGGGCTGTGACGTTTCCTCTGGGGATAGCCCTCATTTTTCTCTGGGGCCACCACTACCTCCCCACTGTTTCAGGGATGGGCAACCTTTCTTTTGCTCGGTCAGACTCAACAACGGTCCATAAAGCTGCTGTGCCAGCTCCAGGCTCCAGCCTGTGGATTCATGCCGCTGCCCTCTCTTGGCTGATAAGGGTAACAACGGCTGGATGTCTGGGCCAGACTGAAGTAACACCCCAGTGAGCTGCTTATTCCAGGACCCCAGGTCCTGCCCAGAGACTGGGGGTGGGGGCATTAGTCGCATTCAGCTTGTAGAAACCTTCCTAGGAGGTCCCTGGGGCTGTAAAGGGAGCATTTCTGAAGATTCCCTGACATCTGGCTTCCTCCATGCCCTTCTGGCCTCTTCCTATAACCCACTTCAGAGTAGGCACATTTATTCTCCAGTGTGTGAGTGCTTGTGAAATACACATGTGTGCATGCTCAGAGAGAACAGGTCATATCAAGTATCTCCTCTGTCCCTCTCCACCTCATGTTCTGAGCAGGGTCCCTCTCTGCTACAGCCAGGCTGACTACACTGTGTGCCCCCTTATCAGACTTTGGGCTTTATACACAGATGCTGGGATCATCTCCAGGCTCATGCGGCTGGCATTTTTACCCACTGAGCTATTTGAGCCATTTCCCCAGCTTCAGAATGCTTCTTCTTCTTCTTCTTTTTCCTCTTCTTCTTCTTCTTCTTCTTCTTCCTTTTCCTCCTCCTCTTCCTCTTCTTCTTCTCCTCCTTTTTCTTCCTCCTCCTTTCTCCTCTTCCTTCTTTCCTTTTCTCCCCGTCTTCCTCTTGCTCCTCCTCCTTCTATTTCTTCAAGACTGAGTCTTTGTTTGTTTGTTTGTTTTGATTTTCTGAGACAGGGTTTCTCTGCATAGTTCTGGCTGTCCTGGAACTCTCTCTGTAGACCAGGCTGGCCTCGAACTCAGAAATCCACCTGCCTCTGCCTTCCAAGTGCTAGGATTAAAGGCATGCGCCACCACCGCCTGGCAAGACAGAGTCTTATTATATATCCCGAGTGACTTGGAACTCACTCTATACACCAGGATGGTCTCAAACTCACAGAGACTGTTTTCTGCCTCCTGAGTGCTAGGATTAAAGGCATGTGCCACTAGGCTAACCCAGAATATTTACCTCTTGGTTTATGTTGTAGGATATTTGATCACATTGAACCCCCAAGAAATGAAAAAAAAAATTCTTGTTGTGGTGTGGCTCAGCCCTAGCACACACCTTTAACCCAAGAGCTTTTCTGTAAACAGGATTAAACAAAGACAACCACCGGTCAAGAGACAGAGCTAGCAACCAGTTGACAGGCAGTCAACATAAAGAAACCCAGGAAGGGGAAAGGAGGGTCTTTCAGTTGAAGGGTATTCAAGACAGCATGGAGAAGGAGAAAGGGCTTTTCCTCCTGCGACATCGGTGGAGGAGGAAGGTCAGGCGGGTGCTTTCTCTCCTCTCCAAGCCAGAGGCCTTCACCCAGTGTCTGGCTCCTGAGTCTTCATTGGTAAATTGAACATTTGAGCTTTTGTTTTTTTAAACAACAACAACAACAACAAGCACACAGTATCACATCCACAACCGTATCCCAAATAGATAATTTCCTTAATAAAGAACTCCTGTACGGCAATAAGGAGAAGACTGCGGTGTGCTGATGCACAGCACTCAAGCGGTGGAGGAGGGGCTCAAAAGCTCCAGGCTGTCCTGCAGACCCTGCCTAAAAATAAAAGCAGAAACCCAAAACCACAAGGCGATGTTGCTCTGGTTATTTCCATTGCTGTGGTAAGACACTCTGACCAAAAGAAACAGGGGAAGAAAGGGTTTATTTCAGCTTTGTGTTAGTTAGGGTTTCCACTGCTGAGAAGAGACACCATGCCCAAGGCAACTCCTATAAAGGCAAACATTTAACTGGGGCTGGTTTACAGGTTTAGAGGTTCAGTACATCATCATCATCATAGCAGGAAGCATGCCAGCAGGCAGGCAGACACGGTGCTGGACAGCCAAGAGTTCTAAAGGCAGCAGCAGGAGCCTCTCTTTCCACACTGGGCGGAGCCTTAGCACAGGAGCAGCATCCAAAGCCCACAAAGTGACACAGTTCCTCCAGCAAGGTCACAGCTACTCCAACAAGGCTACACCTCCTAATAGCGACACTTCCCATGGGCCAAGCATATTCAAACCACTACACGCTTACAGGTAGGACTCCACCACTTAAGGAAGTCAGGGAAGGAACTCAGGCAGGCACCTGGAGGCAGCCTTGCTTGCTATTCCACGCGCATTACCTCCAACCCAGGAACTCACTTCCCTGCTGGAGAGGTACAGTAGGAATCACAGGGTGCTGCTTATGAGCTGGTTTACAGAACAGCTTATGCTCAGCTAGGGCTCTTCGCACTATCCCGGAATCAGCGCTGGCCACAGTAGGCTGGGCCCGCCTCCATTAATGAACAACCAAGATACGCCCCCCCCCACACACACACACCTGTCCATAAGCCAAATTGATCTGGACAATTCTGCAATTTTTGATATGCTACTCCCTTCTCAGGTGTCTCTAGGCTGTGTCAAGTTGATAGTTAAAGTTGACTAGGACAGATATTTGTCAAAACCCTTCCACGTCTGGGACCAGTGAAATGGCTCAGTGGATAAAAATTTATCACCGAACCTGTCGACCAGAGTTCAATTCCTGGGACCTACGTGGCAGAAGGAGAGACCAATTTCCCACAAATTGTTTTCTGACCTCCACACGCATGCTCATACACAAATCCACATACACAAACACACGTGTACATTAAATAAATAAATAAATAAATGTAAAAATAGAACAGCCCACAATCTTCAGATCGACAAAGACCCTAACTTTGGTTATATCGAACATGAAGTCCAGAGGCATAAATTTTCTCATACTAGGATGGAAATGAAAACCACTTTTCATAGAGGACACTTCGGTAAGTCTCAAAAGCTAAATTTCATATATTGTTGATTTAGCCGTGATGTTTAGGACTTTATCATGTAAATATATTTATGTAAAAAAAAATAAAATTATGCCGGGCGGTGGTGGCGCACGCCTTTAATCCCAGCACTTGGGAGGAAGAGGCAGGAGGATTTCTGAGTTTGAGGCCAGCCTGGTCTACAAAGTGAGTTCCAGGACAGCCAAGGCTACACAGAGAAACCCTGTCTCGAAAAACAAAAAAACAAAAAAACAAAAAAAAAAAAAATTACAAGCAACTACACATCTATGAATGGAGGCTTGGCTAGTTCTAGTGTGATCACATCAAACTGGTGAGTTCAGGGGTTGACATTGTTCATTGTAATGTGGAAAGCATATGCTAATATGAAATGGCATGCTAATGTGAACACATGCTAATATGAAATGATATGCTATTGTGAACACATATGCTAATATGCAATGGTGTGCTAATATGAAAGCATATGCTAATATGAGCACATATGCTATTATGAAAGTATATGCTAATACGAGAGCACACGCTAGGGGCTGGAGAGATGGCTCAGTGGTTAAGAGCACTGACTGCTCTTCTGAATGTCCTGAGTTCAAATCCCAGCAACCACATGGTGGCTCACAACCATCTGTAATGAAATCTGACACCTTCTTCTGGTGTGTCTGAAGACAGTGACAGTGTACTTCCATATATAATAAATATATCTAAAAAACAAAAGAGAGCACACGCTAATATGGAAAGCATATGTTAATATGAAGATGTGGGCAGTGACTTTCATACTGCCGGTTACTGCCATTCACAATGAAAGAGGAACAGACACCAGTCTGGGCCAGGCTAAGGATGTCCCCTCTTACTGGTCATAAACGCTTGCTCTTTGGAGAGAGCACAGGCCCTTGTGCTGGAGCCCAGACTATCCTGAAACTCATTGTTTAGCCCAGGGTGGCCTCAAACTCCCTACAGCCCTCCTACCTCAGCCTCAAATATACTGAGATTCCAAGTGTGAGCTGCCACGCCCAGCTGACATTCAGAGTTATAAACTGTGCCCCAAACCTTCTCTAGTCTGTACCTGTCGTCCACACTCTTCCCATCTGTCTATTGTTCATGTTGTTCAGACCTCATATTGAGCTATATTGAGTGCTACCTCCTCCAGGAAGCCTTCACTGGTTCTCCAGATGGAAGTGAGTTTTCTTTTCTTTTCTTTTTTTTCCAGCCCCGCTTGCTCTGGCCATATTTATTTCATATATGTGGGTACACTATCACTGTCTTCAGACACAACAGAAGAGGGCACTGGATCCCATTACAGATGGTCATGAGACACCATGTGGTTGCTGAGAATTGAACTCAGGACTCCGGAAGAACAGTCAGTGCTCTTAACTGCTGAGCCATCTCTCCAGTCCAAAAGTGAGTTTTCATCTTATAAACTCTCAAGTACTTTAATCACTTTATGGAAATCTTTGGGGGTGGGTTCTAAAGAGAGAAAAAGAAAGAAATTGATATTTACTGAGAGACTACCTTGTATCTGGTGTAACAGGCCTTTCTTCCAATCCTCTTCATCTAGTTTTCTAAGCATTTATCATTCCACCATAAAGAGTTCCTTGAGGGTAGGATTCAGAGGTGGTTTTCTGTGTAGCTCGTCAAGGCCTAGCTCAGTTCATCCCAGGAAATGACTCATGTACCTCTCTGACACATAAGGATTTGTGTGTGGCGCTGGCCAGAGCAAGGCAGGACAGGGTCTTAGCTCTCCAGTCATGACCTCAAAGCCCTCAGTGGACATAATAAAAAGATGAGAAGAAAAGGCTTACTGGATGACTGATAATGAATGTGTATCTGATTAAGCCTGGTTTGATGCCTGCCTACAAGATAAAATTATACAATCAGTCACAAATCCAACCCGGAACACAGTACTGATTTGCATCTTATCTGAGGCAGCAGCCTTTCCCACGTGTCATGCCAGAGTTACAAAGGTCTCCCATTCAGTGTCTTTCTAGAATTGTACTGCCCAGTACTGCAGACAGTGGATACATATGCCCTTCTAAATAAGTAAACTGCAACCAAGTAAAATTTTCACATTCCTTCCTTTCTTCTTTCCGTTCTTCTTTTCTTTCAAGATAAGGTCTTCCTGTGTAGTCAAGGTTGATGTCATGCTCATCTTGTAAACTTAGCTGGCCTTGAACTTGTGATCCTCATACCTCAGTCTCCTAAGTGCTAAGATTACATGCTGTCACTTAGCTACAGTAGCCAACAATAGCAAAGACTCCAGAAAAGTCTCCAGAGCTGGGAGAGGTTATGATTGCCAAAAATGGCAACTACATTGGAGGGCACAGACTGTGGTGGTTTCATAGGAACGGCCCTGACAGACGTGTTTGAATGCCTGACAAGAAAGGAGGGGTACTGTTAAGAGGTGTGGCCTTGTGGGCGGAAGTGTGTCACTGAGGAGGCGGGCTTTCAGGTCATTAAATGCTCAAGCTATCCCCAGAGTGGGACACAATCCCCTTTTAATACCTACGGATCAAGATGTAGAACTCTCAGCAACTTCTCAAGCATCATACCTGCCTGGATGCTGCCAAGCCCCTCAACAAAACCATAATGGACTAAATCTCTGAAACTGTAAGCCAGTCCTAATAAAAGGTTGTCCTTTGTAAGAGTTGCCTTGGTCATGGTGTCTCTTTACAGCAGTAACATCCTAAGACACAGACACAGATTGTTTCTGTCACCGTAATAAATTCTATTTTACAGTGGCCTTCAAAATGCAGCTGAATTGATCTTGGTGGCTCACATATCTAATGTGAGTACTCTGGAGGCTGAGGTAGGAGAATCACCAGGAGTTCATGGCTTGCTTGAACTACCTAAGACCCTGTTCAAATAACAAAGAACACAACAAGCGCAACCAAGCAAAACGCAGTAACTACAGCTGATGGATCCGTTTCCATGAGAAGAGAAGTTATGTGGGGGGTGACCTGTGGAAGGATTTAGATCGCTGGGAACACTATTTCTTCTGCTTTCATGGGGACCCATCCCTCTCTTGCACAGTGACCTCCTTCCCTAACCAAGGCTTCCTGGGTACTTCCTTGAATCAGAGGCTGGGGTGCAGACAACCTGCCTGCTGTCTGCCCCAGGGCGTTGCAGCACACCTCCCGTTCGGCAGTGTCGTCCCTGGCCCGAAAGAGACCTGGGCTAGCCACTAGGGGGTGATGGAGCCCTCCTTTGCATTCTAAAAAAAACCCGAGAGAAGGACAGCTCCCAGGTCTCTCTGTGTTCCATTCTTACAGCGTCAGAAAACACACAAGAAATATTCAGGAAGGAATGTAAACCATGCAGACAGCTATCCAGATAGCATGGTTTGCACTCATTTCCAGGTAGAGTGACCCAAAAAAGAAAGCAAAGCAGAACTCCCACCGCAAAGGTGAGAAATGGCGTCTCTGTTATAGTCTGTTCTGCATTAAAATGCTCTTCTAATAATGGGCCCGCTATTCTCTAGGAGGCATTTGACAAGAAAAAACAAACTGCGGCCTTTTCTTACTCCCTTGACAGTCTCTTTTATTGTATTTGTCACATGCTTTTAAGGTCTAAATTAAGAAGTAGAAATGCAGTCACTGGCTTAGTTCTTGACAATTAGCATGGCTTCCTGGTCTGCCAGGACCTAGGAAACCCTCTGCGTTCCTGCACAGTGATGCCCCCTAGTGGCGGATCCACTGCCTGCGCTATGACAGCGCCTTTACTGCATTGGCAAGGCAGTACAGCTTTATCAGAATCAAAAACTTCGCCACTTTCCGTGCGTCTCTCAGCTCTTTCCATTCACTGCTCAATGTATTCAGTTTATCCTGTCTTCAAAAAGTAAAATATCTCTTGTATCTTCATACCAAGAATGGCGGTGGTTCATTTTAAAAAGCTGTCTCTATGTGGGCTTGCCAGGACAATAACGTGACACAGGCAACCCGAGTCCTGCCTTTCCTTTCCCCTTGCACCTCTCTGTCTCATACCACATGCTGCTTCCATGTGCAGGGAGAAGGTGATGGGTGATAGGTAGGCAGAAAGGGCCTTGCTTGAATCCTCTGGTTCTGGCTTGCTTGGCAGACACAACCTAACTCCTCTGGGAAAGAACTTGAGGAGATGGGAAGAGCTGAATCAGAATTTTCAGTCCAACCCCTACCCCTACCCCCAGGAACTGCTATGTATAGTCAAGTTTAGCATCCCCTGACTTCCTTAACTTCCAGCACTAACCCTCTTTGTTGGGCCACCTTGTCTCTCCACAGTTGTGTCCAGTGTCTCCGCCTGTTCCCCGGTACAGAGGAGGCATGCTCAGGCACTGTCTCCCTGTTGGAAGCCGGGCTGTTGGAAAGCAGTGCCATTCTCCCGAAGTTCAGGAGGCACAGTTGAGGCCCTCAAAGCATTCCCTGAAATCTTCCTGACTCAGCTGAGGTGCCGCCGAGGTAGTCTTTCCAGCTCACCACTGGCCACTTCTAATAGAAACCTCCTTGGGTGAGGGTTATGGTCAGATGTGGTTTCTTGGTCTATACACTTGGAGACCAGAGCAGAAAACCACAGGTGCTGTTTCTCCTGCACTGTCCACTGTTTTGTTTTGAGACAGTCTCTCATTGGTCTGGAGCTCAATGGATGGGCTAGGCTGTTTGGCCAGTATTTCCCAAGGACGCATCTGTCTCCAAGTCCCCACCCTGGGAGGATGAGTGGGTGTCCCTCTCCCAGCTTAAAACAAGCAAACAAGCAAGCAAACAAACAGCAACAACAAAGTCCTAGGAAATCAAATTCCGGAATTCAGGTCCTTATACTTGAATGGCAAATGCGTCATTGACTATGCCCCGCCCTCTCAGAGTCTTACCTAGTTCTCTTCTGCTCATCCCTTACGTCTCCACTGAACTGCTTTACCGGCGGTTGCTTACTGCCTTAATTTTGTGTGATTGCGGAATGAATTGTACCTCACCCCACCCACATATTCAAATCCAAACTTCTAATACTTATAAATATAACTGTTTTTGAAGATAAGCTCCCCCACCCCTTTGAGACAAGATCTCACATAGCCCAGGTTGTCCTGGAGTTCCTGTCAAGCTGAGCCTGGCCTGGAATTATTACTAATTTTTTTATTTAAAGGTGTTTATTATTTTATGTATGTGGATGTTTTGCCTGCATATATTTCTGTGTAACATATATATGTAATGGTTCAAGAGGCCAGAAGAAGGCACGAGATAACCTGGGGCTGGAATTACAGAAAGGTAATTTAACTACTCTATGCCTCTGCCCCAAACCCCTTCCCAAAACTAATGTCAAGTTGTCTTGTGAGACTGAGGTCATCTAGAAATTCCACTGAAGAGAATCTATTCCCAAGCTCACTCTGTGGCTGTTGGCAGTGGGCCAACTGGAGGGTGGCTGAGGTGACGTCGATTCCTCACCACTGAGTGTCTTCATGGGGCAATTCTTGGTGGAGTGGCTGACTTTGTGAAGTCAGTGGCTGACTTTGTGAAGTGATCAGGAATGGATGGGCTCAGTGGAACACAGCCTTTAAAATTTTTGTTCCTTATTTATTTAATGAGCTAAGTATGGACTTGTGCATGTTGGGCAAATACTACCACTGAGCTACAGAATTAACCCCAGCCCAATCTTCTTATAACCCAACGTCATAGTGGCAGCTGCGACATTTGGGGTATTCCACTCAGTAGAGGCAAATCAAGAAGCTCAGCCTACACCCGAGGGGAGGGAACCGCACACCCACGCCCATGCCCATGCCTGCACACACAACTTCTAAACAACTTTGATCCCTGGCTGCTGGCCAGAGGGATTACCCAGCAGTGCAGTCTAGCATCCTACTTAGGAGCTCCTTAGCCCACTTAGAGCTAAGCTTAGTTTTGACATCTTCAATCAAACAGAGGATTATGAAGGAGCCTGTAACATTCCATTGCACTAGCAAGAGAGAAGGAAAAGTGTGGGCTCACATCTTGACAGATTTGGCAGCACGAAGATAACAGGATGTCTCAATGGTTCTGTTTTCTAGTGAACTAGGAATTGTGGTTGCTAGCTAGAATTGAGTCATTGAGGGTGTGGCAAAGATTGCAAACTGAAACACAAAGCCACATTTCCCGGGGTTCCTTTTCTAGTTTATAGAGTGGCCAAGCCAGGAACTACATTTCCCAGAATCCCCCATACCCATGGTATCACGTGAGTAGTTCTTGCCAATAGGGTAGAGGAGAAGCAAACTGTGGCATTTCCTAGTCAGGGAGCCTAGAAAGAGGCTTCTTTTTTTGAGCATAAAGCATTTCGAGACTCCAGGAAGGCGTCACAAGATTAAAAGACTCCTGGACCACAGAAAGACACCAATTAAGAAGAACTGCTCTGGGTTTGTACATGAGCAAGGTACAGGAATTATTTATGAAGCCACAGAAAATGTAGTTTGATGACGGCAACAGGTGGGGTTACCATAACAATCCGACCTCACGGGCTTGAAACTTGAGAAATAGCACACAACTGTCAATGAGTGGACACAGGACAGCTGGCAGCGGGCCGGGCCTGAAGAGTCTCACTGACCTTGGCAGTTCACTGGATAGTGTGACCCATTACATAGTTCCATAGCCCGGGATGGGCAGAGCTGCCTAATTGTAGCCCCAGAACCTTAATACAACCCTAAGAGAAGGGTACCCTGAAAATGGTTGAAACTGTACTTACTGCCACACTCTCGCAAATAGGCTTGAAATGACTGTGGTTCATTAGGAGTGTCAACAGCAGCGTGCATTTGTATTTAAGATCAAACTAGTCTCCAACTCTCCACCCTGACAAGTCGGTAGGATGTCAGTCTCAGAGTTAAGAGTGCTGCCTCCGAGTTTCTTCCTGCTGTGAACTTCCTGCTGTGGGCTCTGACATCTGTCTCCTGGCCACCTCCCTCCCACGCCATGGCCGGCCGCAAATCGGCAATCTGTGATCCTGCCTCAGCCCAAGAAACCCAGACAGGCTGCTGCCCTGAAGCTGGAGGACAAGTTGGCCTCTCCCGGCCTGCCAAAGGAAGAAAAAAAAAAAAAAAACAAACCAGCAAGAAGCAATTGAATGTATTGATGAAGTACAAAATAAAATAGACAGACTTAATGAACAAGCCAGTGAGGAAATTTTGAAAGTAGAACAAAAATATAACAAGCTCCACCAACCATTTTTTTTTTCAGAAGAGGTCAGAATGGATCGCCAAAATCCCGAATTTCTGGGTAACAACATTTGTCAACCATCCACAAGTGTCTGTGCTGCTTGGGAAGAAGACGATGGGGCTCTTCATTATTTGACCAGAGTTGAAGTGACAGAATTTGAAGACACTAAATCAGGTTACAGAAAAGATTTTTTATTTTGATGAAAATCCTTACTTTGAAAATAGAGTTCTCTCCAAAGAATTTCATGTGAATGCGAGTGGTGGCCCGTCTTCAAAGTTCACTGAAATCAAATGGATATCTGGAAAGGATTTGACGAAACGCTCAGGTCAAACGCAGAGTAAGGCCAGCAGGAAGAGGCAGCTCGCAGAGCCAGAGAGCCTCTGTACCTGGTTTACTGAGCGTTCTGATGCAGGTGCTGAGTTAGGAGAGGTCATCAGAGATGATATTTGGCCAAATCCCTTGCAGTACTATTTGGTTCTTGATATGGATGATGAAGAAGGAGGCAGAAGATGATGATGATGATGACTAAGAGGAGGAAGGGTTGGAAGATAGTGAAGAAGATGAGGATGAAGGTGAGGAAGATGATGATGAGGATGAAGGTGAGAATGACTAGCATTGATGGATTCCAACCTTCTTTTTTATTTTCTTTTTATTTTTTAATTTTCTCCAATCCCTGGGAGCAAGTTGCAGTCCTTTCCTCCCTGTCTCTCTGTGCTCAGTCGCCCTGTTTTTGAGATCTCAACATCATGGTTCTCAACTAATTTGGGGGAAAATATCTTGAGCAAAATACAGTAGGAAAATAATCTTAAAAAAAAAAGAGAGAGAGTGCTGCCTCCTGTCCTCCTGTCCTCCTGTCCTCTGTCCTCTTGTCTTCCTGTCCCCCTGTCCTCCTGTCCTCTGTCCTCCTGTCCTCTGTCCTTCTGTCCTCTTGTCTTCCTGTCCCGCTGTCCTCCTGTCCTCTGTCCTCCTGTTCTCTGTCCTCCTGTCCTCCTATCCCCCTGTCCCCCTGTCCCCCTGTCCTCCTGTTCCCCTGTCCCCCTGTCCTCCTGTCCTCCAGGCCTGTCTTCTGATTCAGGATGGAGGAGCCAACACGATTCTTCACCCTGCTTTATTTTGGGCAATGCTTAGAATCTATCCAATCGCTGACGACTTGGGAAACCCACCACCTTTAGGACACATGCACGCACAGGCGTACACACACACACACACACACACACACACCCCTCCTGCCCAGTCTAAACATTGGTCAGATAGCATCCTACGTCTTTTGGAAAAGCAAAAGACTGTAAACTTGGTGAACAGCTTCTACTTTAGCAGCACACGGCTCTTTTGGAGCAAAGGGTGAGAGCAAATGACCTGTTCCAGGGGTAATAATCAGCCGTGTTGGTAGCAAAGGCCAGCATGCCTGTTTGCTTACTGTTACCTGTGAAGATCTTTCCACGAGATGAAGTTTATTCTCTTATCTTCCTCATGCCTTGACCTCATCACACAAAAGTTGAGAGGAGTTGAGTCAATGTTTCTGAGGAGTTCTAGACAAACCCCAACACCCTGCCCTGTTTACTCTTACTCTCCACCCCACCCCCATTTACTGCTTAGCCTCTCACCAAATAAGAGCCATCTCTAGTTCCCAGACATATGACAGAGCTGAGAGGGTGGTATTGGTGCCACACATCCCGCAGATACTGACACAATTACACTGAGGCCATGCACACAGTTCTGGAGGTGACAGACGATAAGGAACTTCCTAATGGGCAGGTGCCGGTCCTGAGCTGCCCGGCCTCCTGTCCTGTCTCCTGCCCAGCCTCCTCACTCAGCCTTGCCTGCCTCCCAGGTTCCACTCTGAATGTCTTGTATGCATGTCACATCTGCATCTAGGTCTGATGTGCTCTCTACTCCATGTCTCTTAAAGGTAACATAAATGATAGCTAGCAGGAGTTCAGTTTGCTTCCTGTATATAAACAGCATATTGGAAATGCATGACGCATACCTTTTCTTCTTTCTTTTTTATTTTTTACAATTTATTTTGGCTGGCCTTAAACGCACCAATGTAACCAGTGATAACTTTCATGATCTTTCTTCCTCCACTTCCAAAGAGTTCTGTGGTTACCGGGCATGAGTGATCATACCTGGTTTACCCTGTGCTGGGGGTTGAACTCTGAGCTGGCTAGGGAAACACGACCAACTGAGCTATACCCCTAACCTTGTTATAAGAATGTCTTAAGAAATTATAACTCTTAGTCAGGCAGTGGTGGAGCACACTTTTATTCACAGCACTTGGAGGCAGAGGCAGGCAGATCTCTGTGAGTTCAAGACCAGCTTAGTCTACAGATTGAATTTCAGGTAAGCCAGGACTATAAAGAGAAATTCTGTCTCAAAAAAACCAAAACCCAAAACCCAAACCAAACCAAACAAAAAGAAAACCCAACAAAAACAGAACAACAACCAACTCTTAATGGAATATGGTACCAGATGCCTTTATTCCCGGGAGACAGAAGCAGGTGTATCTCTTTGAGTTCAAGAACAGTGGGATCTGGGTAGTGAATTCCAGGTCAGCTAGAGCTACTTGATGAGACTCTATCTCAAACAAACAAAGAAATGATTGCCCAGCACATAGGTCCAAGCACCTAATCTCAGCACTCTGGAGACAGGGGCAGGAACGATCTCTGTGAGTTCAAAGCCAGCCTGGATACATATCAAGACCCTGTAGGAACAAACACAACAAAATGGAAGCATCTCTCTCCAAGAGGCTCACACCTGCCATTCCAACATTCTGACACACTGGGGAAGAACAGACTTGAGTCTGAAGATTAAATGAAACAAAAATGGAAAGAGAAAAAAAAAGAAAGAAAAATTTAAAATTAGGGAAGGGGAAGCTGGAGAAAGATGCAACAGTTAACAAAATGCAAAAAGCAAACAATAATGTCAGAAAAAGTGATTAGTGCTGGGCCGGATGCTGTCTACCTGTGATCCCAGCACGGAGATGGTCCATGAGTTCCAGACCAGGGTGGGATTTATGGGGAGACCTAGTCTCAAGAGCAAAAGGAAAACACACGCACACATGCACCAGTAACTTAAAAATGTGAAAATGTTCCCACAATGTGTGTGTCCGTTCATTCATGTGTGTGTCCTCCATGTCCTCCCCTCCCCCCTCCCCGTTCTGTCCATAGTCCAAGGTTATTTTCTTGTTTTGCTTTGTTCTACTTGTTTTCCTTATTTTTCTTTTTTTGAGACAGGATTCCCCAGACATCCCTAGCTATCTTGGAATTCACTATGTAGATGAAGCTGGCTTCAAACTCAGAGGTTCGTCAGAAGTGTGTACCACCATGCCCAGGTGAGAAGGTTGGTTAATATCTGCCAGTGGTAGCCTGAGGTACTAGCTCTCCGCCTTGGTGTGTCACCTTCTGAGGATTTAAAAACATCTGAGTCCCTAACCGGAGTCATGCGTGTTTTGGCTGTGAAGAGCACTGGCTGTTCTTGCTGAAGCCCCAGGTTCAGTTCTCGGGACCCACACGGAGACTCACAACCATGATACCAGTTCCAGACCACCAGACACCCTCTTCTGACCTCTGCAGGCACCAGGCACGAATGTGCTATATATATACACCCATTCAGGCAAAACACTTACACACAGAGAGAAACACATCTTTCCTTTCAGTAGCCCCAGTGCAGAACTGTGCGGGCTCAATTTTCTGGAGTGTGGTGATGCCCAGGGCTTTTGCAGTGCCTGGCTCCTTATTTTACAGATTATTTCCTTTCTCTTTCGTCCTCATCTTCACCCTTAGCCCTCTGCTGTGGGGAGCTCCATGGATTTGATATATGTCTGAGATACGCATTGATCCTTATATGTATATAATGTTATTGGGTGTGGTGTTTTTTTAATTTGCATTTATTTAATGCTTGTGCTGAATAATTTCATGTCAACTTGACACAGGCTAGAGTGATCTGAGAGAAGGGAATCTCAATTAAGAAAATGCCTCCATAAGATCTGACTGTAGGCAAGCCTAGAGCAGTTTTCTTAATTAGTGATTGACCATTGTGGGTGGAGCCATCCCTGGGCTGGTGGTCCTGGGTTCTATAATAAAGCAGGCTGAGCGAGCCATGGGGAGGGAGCCAGTAAGCAGCACCCCTCCATGGCCTCTGCACCAGCTCCTCCCCCAGGCTCCCGCCCTGCTTGGCTTCCTTTGCTGATGAACTGTGATGTCAAAGCTTAGGCCAAGTAAACCCTTTTCTCCCTGAGCTGCCCTGGTCGTGGTGTGTCATCGCAGCAATAGGAACCCTTCCTAAGGCAGTGCTGAACCTTTCCTGTGCATGCTTGCTCTTCCGTTTCTCGGGGATGCCTTGTTCTTGTTCCCTCCTAGTGAGGCTCCTCTCACACAGTAGGGAGCTTGCGTTTATGTCCGCCCAACTCTAAGTTCAGCTCTAAATTCTTAGGTGCGCATTCCCCTGGGTGTGGTCAGGGACATCTGAATCTACATCTGGATCCTTAAGCATTGCTCAGCCTTCTCAAGTGTCGGCAGCAATGCAGTCTCTCTGGGCCACCTACCTCTGTGATCTACCCCACCGTCTAGCCTGGGCACACTTACCAACTCTATCCTTACACTGTCAGAATGTACCCATGACTTCTTTCTTTTTAAGATTTATTTATTTTATTTATATAGCTGTAGCTGTCTTCAGATACATCAGAAGAAGGCATTGGATCCCATTACAGATGGATGTAAGCTATCATGTGGTTACTAGGAATTGAACCCAGGACCTCTGGAAAACAGTCAGTGCCCTTAACCATTAAGCCATCTCTCCCGCCTGACATACTACTTCTTTAATGTGATATTTTTCAAGATACTTTGTTGCTTTTCAGATAATCTTGATGGTGTGGGCAGTTTCATGGGTATTATGAAAGTGAGCATGTAGATTTTTGTTTTTGTTTTTGTTTTTTGAGACAGGGTTTCTCTGTGTAGCCCTGGCTGTCCTGGAACTCACTTTGTAGACCAGGCTGGCCTGGAACTCAGAAATCCTCCTGCCTCTGCCTCCCAAGTGCTGGGATTAAAGGCATGCGCCACCACCGCCCGGCTGAGCATGTAGATTTAAACCTCTTGATTTGCATGATTTTTTAGGGTTTTCTGGATCAAGAGTATCGAACCTGAACCTCCTGCCTAGGTCACCTCAGGCCACTTACAAGGAGAGTGGCGTATGTACTTTTCAAATAGATATTCTGATTTTAGTTGTTAGTTTTAAAGACAGGGTCTCATACATCCCAGGATGATCTTGAGTTCTGATCCTCCTACCATTGGGTTTACAGGCATGATAGAGGCTCATAGGCTTGAGTGTCTGACTCCCAGTTGGTGGACTGTGTAGGAAGAATTAGGAGGTGTGGCCTTGTTGGAGGAGATCTAACACTGGGCGTAGACTTTGAGGTTTCAAAAGTCCAAGCCAGGACCAATCTCTCTCTTTCAGCCTCCATCTTACAGATCGGATGTGAGTGCTTAGTTACTGCTCCAGTGCCGTGCCTGTTGTAAATATATTTATAAAATCCTGGCCACCTTCCCACCTTAATAGTTTATATTCCTAGATGAAAGACGCACACAGCCTTTATATATTTAAATATGCCTTAGGAAGCACAATAGCTGGGCAACTGTCTACCTTCTACTCTGTTAGAATCCGCGTTCCTGCTGTTAACTCTGAGTTACTACTAACTTCTATGTTTCGTCTGGGCTGCTCTTCACTCCAAGTGACCGACACACACGGTGACCGGCACACACGGTGGCCGGCACACACGGTGGCCGGCACTCACGGTGGCCGGCACACACGGTGGCCGGCACTCACGGTGGCCGGCACTCACGGTGGCCGGCACACACGGTGGCCGGCACTCACGGTGGCCGGCACTCACGGTGGCCGGCACTCACGGTGGCCGGCACTCACGGTGGCCGGCACTCACGGTGGCCGGCACTCACGGTGGCCGGCACTCACGGTGGCCGGCACTCACGGTGGCCGGCACTCACGGTGGCCAGCACACATGGCCACAGTTTTACAGCTCAACAGAGGGGCTCTCCTCCCTCCTGCCAGGTTCTTCCTCTTCTATGGCAGCCTCTCCTTTTTCTTTCTCCTTCCTTCTCTTCATGGTCCCAAGCCTGGGAAGCCTAAATCCTGCCTATGTCTCTTCTCCCCAGCTATTGGCTGTTGGCTTCTTTATTTACCAATCAGAATTAACCGGGAGCAGGGTTCCTCAGTGTCCTACATGCGGATTCTCTCATCTTTGGGGCAAACAATTTTGGGGGGGCCCATATTAGCATTAGAATACAAGCAGCACTAGGCCAACCCTCTCTCTACACAAGCCTTCTAGCATGCTACAGTGCTTCCTATCATGACAATCACAGACAAACCCTCTGAAACTCTAAGCAACCTCCTAATTAAATGTTTTCTTCTATAGGGTGTCTTGATCGTGGTCTCTCTTCACAGCAATGACTAAGACAGTCCCCATACCTGGTTTTAGACTGAGGAACTAACCAGGCAGACGCACGCCGGGCAAACACTGTACCACTCAAGGAAGGTGCTGTGTGCATTCCCTTGTTTCTCACCCTTTCCCCCTCATGTTTGGTTAAGGGTCCGTCATTGTGGGTGAATAATTCTCTTCTGGTCATCTAATGCCACTGGGAACTCTAGTAGCCATGCTGCCCCTGGGCCTGCAGCTCTGCCCAGCTGTGACTCTTATGCAGTGAGCTCGCTGCCTCCTGAGACTTGGGGTGGGGGTGAGGGGTTGGGGTGGGGGTGGGGGTCTGGTTCTAGTAGCCCTTGGTTGCTCTGGACACAGAATCAGTGTTATGGATCAATGTATCCTTCAAGAGGTGTATGATATTTAAAATTTCCACACACTCTGCAGTGGGACTAGCCCATGCCTAGCTGAAATCTGAAGTTCTCTTGAAGTGGAAATTTCTGATTTCTTTGGAGACTTGTGTCATGTGATACTTTTCTGGAATTTTCCTTATGAGAGGTTGTTTTGCTGAGGCAGACACTTGAGAGGACGTGTGATGTTTGGAAAGAGTGTAAGTAGGACCCAACAGACAGTGAATAACGCTCTCTCATTGGTTCACCTTGCAACACTTTGCTGATCTTCACTGGTCTTTGTTATGACTTTGCAGAGAGAGATATGCCAACGAACTTCTCATGGCATTCTGGCTTCCCCTTCCACTTCCGCAGATTCACACCAATTCTGAGGAGCTGCTGCTACTGATTTGTGTTTGGTGTTTGCTCATTGAACTGAACTTCCACAACTGATTCGTGTTTGATATTTTGGACTGGACTGTGGATGTTCTGACAACAAAGATTAATATTGCCCCAACGAACTACATCTAAACAGGTCCACATCCCCTGGTCCTATTAACCATCTTTCTCCCCTACAGTCAGTGGGCTGGAAGAGTATACTATCTTTACAGTTTAGCCCTTCTCAGAATGTCATACCATTGATGTCATAGGCCACCCTTTCAGATCAGCATCTTTCATTTAACGGTGTGACTTTTGGTCGCTTGGCATCTTGTTTCCTTCCCTACATAGTTATATGACCATTTTGTTTATCCACTCAGCTAATGAAGGACATCATGTTTGTCTCTAGTTTCTGGAGAATGACAAAGACACAGTAGACAGTCTTCTGATCCATTGTAAAGTTGGTTTGTTTGATTGTGTTTTTTTTTTCTTCAAATTGTATACTAATGGTATAGACTGAAATGTCAGCTATTTTTGTTCTCAAGATTATTCTATTGACTTTATGAGCTCATGGTGTAAGTGAGGTGCCGCAAAACCACTGACCCTCCCTGCCTCTGGGGCCATTTGGCTGATATCGGTTAGTGGTTCAGAATCCCCGTATGAATGGTAGAAGATGATACCAGGAACGGCTGCAGAGAAGCAGATACACTTTACTTGGGATCATTCAAGGCTTATATAATTTTAGGGACTTGGGGTAGGAACATCCGGGATGAGCCAAGGTCATTGGCTGAAGGTGTAAGGAACCACAATGCCTCATTAGCATGGGGAAGCATTTCAGGAATCTCAGGTGTTAACTGAACAGGTTCTTAGCAGGAGGAAGGAAGTTCTTAACCAAGAACTGCATGAAAGTCTGCAGGTAGCGGCATGGGGAGGAGAGGGTGTTTAACTCCCCATATTGTCCTCCATATTGCACCAAGTCCCAGAAGGCTGTCCGGACAATGGCAGACTTCAAGCTTAGTTAGCAGGACAGCACTGGACAGCTCAGTGGGTGGAAAGAAAAGTTCGTTTGGGGAATCAAACTGCCAGGCTGTCTCTTAGGGAAGCACAGAGCATCAATCCGGTCGCATGGAAAGTCTTGCCGTTTTAAGAGGACAGGTGAGTTAGGGGGAAGGGTTGTGGAGGAGGGGGTAGAGGCCAGAACAGCCTGGGATTTAGCGTGCGCACTTTGGTCTATAGCAGGCTGTTCACGAACTAGATGCCCTGGCAAAGGTAGTTGACCACTGTGGGTAGGTAAAGGAAGTGGTGGCTTTTCTGGTAAACAGAAATTTGGCTTCCTTCTGTTTACTCAGTAACCATCCTTCTGTTTAACCTGGTCAGGGTCCCTCTGTTTAGGATACTGTCCCAAACACTGCCATTTGGGGGGGGCCTGCTTTGGACCTAACACATGGCAGGAAGAAATGAAACCTTCTCCCACAGATGAGTTGTCTGAGCCTACACTTCTAGAATTCACATTATTTGGAAGCAGAACCTCCTCAGAGGCCCACAGTGTGGCCATAGAGGCTAGCAAGTCCTTGACACTGACGAAGGTAGGGCCTCAAGGAGACTTCTTCACTGGGTATGATGGATGGTGTACACCTATAATTGCAACTACTTGGAATGTTGAGGCAGGAGGACAGTGAATTAGAGCCCAGTTTGAGCTATATACTGACACCCCCCCCCCAAAGCAAAACAAAATCCAAGCTGTTGTGGTTAATATTAACTGGACAGAATCTAGACTCACCTAGGAGATAAGCCCCTGAGCATCTGTGTGAGAGAGTGCACCACCTAGGTTAGTAGAGGTGGAAAGAGCCCGCTTCGCTGTGTGTGGCACCATTCTGTGGGCTGCAGTCCTGAGCTGACTGAAAAGGAGAAAATGAACCAACCACTCACAGTTTCAACTGTGGACACCATGTAAGCAGCTGCTTCCGACTGCCCCACCATGACTAACTGGGAGGTAAAATAAAGACTTCTTTCACTTGCTTTTATCAGGAATTTTACTGTAGCAGCAAGTGACTGATGCACAAGCATCAAACGAGGGAAACCTCCTTCTGAGATACAGCCTAAGCTACCCTCGGGTAGTTTTGCGTTGATGATTCTGGCCCTTTCTACTATGTGGTCTTCCTTAGGCTGCCAGCTGATCCCAAGTGTCTTTTGTCCAAACAACAGGGACTCCCCTTTCTTCTGTTGCTCTCAGAACTTAATGATGGATCTATGCTAACTCTTTACTGTCTCCCTCAGACAATCCTGACCTCACACAGTTGATATATGGACCACAGGTTCTTGTCCCTAATCACTATGCCATGGAAACCTGAGTCATTCCAGAAAATATGGGGTGTTCATTGCATCTATAAAACTATCTCAAAGAAAATGGATTTAATAACTATAAACAGAGTTTTAAAGAACAAATTGTTTCCACAAACATGGTGACCATTTTCCTTCTAAAGAGATATTAACTATGAAGATTGTTAGTGAAAATGGTTTTAATACTGAATGTTTGTCGTGATTCTTTTTATATTCTAGATTAAATAAAAATTTCTCTCTCTCTCTCTCGATTTTTTCCTTCTTTTTTTGTTTTTTTCAAGAGCTCACTCTGTAGACCAGGTTGGCCTTGAAGTTGAATTCTCCTGCTTCAGGGTTTCCAAGAATAGGATTACACAAACCAACCCCCAGACCCAGCAAAAGTCATTGTGTACACAATGAGGTCTGTTGTTTGTTGCTTGTTTTTGTACCACAGCTAGATTTTTCATTGAAAGTCACAAGCCAAAGTACACATCAGATACAAACAGAAGCCAGATAGTGAAGATGCTGCCTTAAGGTTCTAGGCAACCAAGCCTACCTTTAAAGGAGCAATAAACAAAGTAAGTGACCAGAGTAAAATGCTGTTTATCTAGCTTTACTAAGCTTGACGTATGAACATGCAGTTTCTTCTAGAGTTTAACAGGGTGCTTCCCAGAACCTTAACTAGAAACACTGACTCTTCAGAGCTTGGTGGTTCCCAGTCCAAGAGTGAAACTTGTTCCAATCACGTGGGCTGCTCTCTGCTCTGTACAGAAAGGGGACCCAATAGAAGAGGACCCACCCAGGGGATCACTTACTTGCCTGAGGAACAGGAAGAGATAAATTTCAAGCATTGTCCTGGGCACCTTGGCTCCAGGACCCTCTGACACAGACACTTTGAAGTACATTTGAGGACTTGTGCTGATCGCAGGCATTGCCCTGGCTGAAGGCCAGGCTTCTGAGCTGCCAGTGTGGGATGTGGGATGTGAACCATGTTTGCTGGTGTTTGTGCACCTAAGGCTAGACCAAGGGCTTGGTGTAGCTGGGAAGGAAGAATGTTTAAGTCCGATAAATTGTGCACATTGTCTAGACACCTATGAAATAGATGTGTTCTGGCTTTGTGTTATATATTGTTTATTAATGGGTCTCCATATATAGCTCAGGCTGGTCATGAAAGCTGAATCTTCTGCCTTAGCTCTTTAATGGCTGGGGTTGCTGGGAGTACCCCATGTCCGGCTTGTACTTACCAAACCTCTCCAAACTGGAAAGATGTATTTCCAGCATAGCCATGCAGTTATGTCCTAGGGGTCATGTTCATTCTTCTCATGACACACAAGCCTCTAAGGCCCAGGGGAGTCATGGGAGTTAGTCAGAGTCATCTACAGCACCCTCTCCTACCCCCACTTTTCTTAAAATTCACACACTTATGATTTTAGTATGAACTTTTGACATCATTTCCTTAGGTAAAGGATTAATCAGACTCAAAAACTTACCTAGTCTGTGACTCTCATGCGTAGAAGAGAAGACACAGAGAAATGGAGGCAAAAAAAAAAAAAGAATTTTTGTGTAGAGAACTACATCCCTAGCCCCAGAAATTCCAGAAATTTAACTAACTTTTTTTCTTCATTAAGTTCACTAATCCTAGATATAAGAACAAATCCAACTGTTTTAGGAGTGAGGACCAGTCGACTTTAAGGATTGTTGATGCCATTTGTTTTAGACCTATTTTTATGTGTATAACTGTTTACTTCATGTATGTATGTGCACACCCATGAATGCTTTGAGAGGCCAGAAAAGACTCATGGATCTTCCGCTACTGGAGTAACAGTTGGAGTAAGCTGCCCATTTGAGTCCTGGGAAATGAACACCTGTCTTCTGAAGGAGCAGAAAGTGTTCTAAACTGTTAAACCATCTCTCCAGCCCCTTTGCTATCATCTTATAAGACATTTTATAAAACTATTTGGGTTCTGAGAGAAATCAATCAAGCAGTCCCTGATAGGCGCTGGGGACAGCTTTCCTCAGTACCATGCCTGTGAAAAGTCTTACTCATGATGCACTTAAACAACACTTTTGGCTCTAGAATAAATTCCACAGACACTGAGCAGTTCGAGCACCTTTGTCTCTAACCTTGACAATATTTGGTGACTGTGGTGGTTTGAACATGCTTAGGAAGTGGCCCTATTAGGAGGGGTGGCCTTGTTAGGATAGGTATGGCCAGTTGGAGGAATTGCAGTACTGAGAGTGGGCTTTGCAGCTCTGCCCAGTACAGAAGAGTCAATTTCTCCTGGCTGCAGTCAGATTATAGTGCAGACCTCTCAGCTCCTGCTCCAGCACCATGTCTGCCTGCATGCTGCCATGCTTCCTGCCGTGATGAAATGGACTAAACCTCTGAAACTGAAAGCCAGCTCCAAAAAATGTTTGCCTTTTTAAGGGTTGCCTTGGTCATGGTCTCTTTTTGCAGCAATTAAACCCTAAGACAAAGGTTGCAGCTGGGGACTGAGGTATTGCTGTGACAGGCCTGTTTAGTTCAGAGGAATGAGGATTTTGAGACTTTGGAGTTTGGATTTGGAAAGCCATGGAATGCTATAAGTGGGGCTTAATGGGTCATCCTGGTGGAAATATGGAAGATGGAGGTGCTGAAGCTAATTTGAACTGTGGAGGACTGCTGGTTCTTCAAAGGAGAATTACAGTATGCGGCCCGGAGAATGTTCTTGTAATGTTTTGGTGAAAAAAAAATGCTTTTTTGCTCTTGTCTGAAGAGTATGCCTGAGGCTAAGGGAAGAGCTTCAGATTAATTGCATTGGTAAATCTCAGAAGAGCCCAGCATAGGCTTTGTTTTCTGGTTTACTCTCATGAAATGCATTTTGATCAAGCATAGCAAACTTAGAAAGGAAAACCACAAAATGTATGGTCCAAGTATTAAAGGACCAGGAAATGGAATGGAGCTGACTCCTGTGTTCAAGGAGATAAGCAGATTAAGGGAGCGGTGACTTCAGGGCAAGAACCCACCCAGCTAAATTTACTGCTTGTGTTTGCAGATGAACAAGATATAGTTTGGATTTTTTAATCTGGAATGAACTACAATCCAGAAATGGAGGGCGCACTTGTGATCCAGATTTTGAGACTGGAATATATGGGCTTTTGATCCAGATCTTGAGGCATAGTGGCTTTGAAAAGTTTAGGCCCATGCATGGCAGGCCAACCCTTTAATCACAGGAGACAGAGGCAAGTATCCAAGGCCAGCCTGGGACAGAGCAGGTTCCAAGTAGAAAAAAGCTTGGGTCCAGGCCTGGTGGTGGTACATACCTTTAATCCCAAAACTAGGAGACAGAGGCATGCAAATCTCTGAGTTCAAGGTCAGTTTTCAGAGCAAGTTCCAGAACACCCAAAGATATAATAGAACAAGGGGGGCATCCAGTCCCATCAAGCAACAGAATTTGTCAGCTTTGGCCATGTTGCTCTGGCTTTACAGTCAAGAATAGAAGGGACTCCTGGGACAATTGATGCTGGTTAGCTGGAGCTAAGAAATTAGTGGTGATTAAGAGACCAGCATGGGCTGGAGAGATGGTTCAGCCATTAAAGGCTAGGCTCACAGCCAAAAATATAAGAAACCAGCATCACTGAGGTGAAATCTGAGAAGTATTTTTTGAGAGCACAAAGAAGCTGTGTTCCAGGAATAGCCAAGATTGTATTTTGTGCTGCAGCTAGACTTAGTAATGTATAAGAGTTACCAAGTTATTACTGGGTCTGAAGGTATGAAGGGGTCATGAAGAGCAGCTGAGACTTGGCAGCTGAGACTGTGAGAGGCCAGGGAAGGCCATTGATGAAGGTGCATCCTCAGTTGCAGTTGAAGGACCCAGACTGAAGGGATCATGAAAATAAGTTGCACCATTAAGGGAGCCTATGAGGGGCTGTTGGTGAAGCCTAGTTGCAGTGAAAAACCCCAGCATGTTGGAAATGCTAGTGCCATAGGATGGTCACCAAAAACAGCAGCAGCAGTGGAGTGGAGTCAACCAGACCATGGAATGCTACAGAGGGCAGAGCTGGAGATGAAACCTTTACAAACCCTTTGGAAGAGCCCAGAAGATCAGGCATGGATCCCAGACATTGGAACAAGAGGCTGTAATGTTGAAGTTGCCTTGGAGACTCTCCAAGATGTTTGAGATACCAGAGCAGTGGGATACCCGCAGAGGAAAGCTGCTGACACAAAGTGGAACCATCCTGAGAGAAAGAATTGTTTTGCAGTCAACAAAGCTGAAAGGAGCTGGGTGTTAGATATGGTGATTCGGAGTCTGCCAGCTGAATTTTGGTCTTGCTTTGGTCCAGTATTTCCTCAGTATGATGTTTTAGAATAATAACATACAGCCTTTGATGTTGGAAGTATGTCATCTGCTTTCTGCTTTTGATTTTATAGGGAATTACAATTAAGAGATTGCATGAATCTCAGAAGTCTTAAACATTGTTGAGACTGTGATAGACTATGGGGAACTTTTGACTAAGTTCACTAAATGGACTAAATGTGTTTTGCATTATGTGGTGGCTAGGTATGGCTCCCACAGTGTTTGAAAACGCCTGTAGGGGCAGGAAGTAGAGTGTGGTCATGGTGTCTCTTTACAGCAGTTTATCTGGTTCATACATGTTTCCTTGGTTCATAATCCACTCATTGCACACGCATGGGACTAGCACTTCTCTCATCTTTCACTTCTGTCTGTGACCATTCCTGTAGTGAATTTGACAGGATCTTGAGTCATCTGGAAGACGGGCCTCTGGCCATGCCTTTGGGGATTTGTGTTGAGGTGGGAAAATATGCCCACTGTGGGCACCACCATTCCCTGGCTGGGATCCTGGGCTGTGTAAGTGGAGAAAGGGAACTGAGCTGAAGCACACATTCATCTTTCTCTGCTCCCTGATTGTGGGTGTGATGTGACCAGAGGCTTTAAGTTCCGACTGCCTGGAGTTTTCTTATATGATGGACTGCACCTTGAAGTTTCAGTTGAAATAAACCTTTTCCCCTTGAAATACCTGAGTACTTTGTCACAGCAACAGAAAAAGAAACTGACATGTTGTCCAAGCTCCTTTCTTCCTCTGTTCCCATCTCCCCTTCAGGTATAGAAGGAGTAGGGTATTTAAGATTGTACTCTGATCTTCAAAATTTCATTCAAGGCCACAGGACAGCTGTCCAAGCCCAGGGATCCATGCAACCCCCAAATACAACTTTGGAAATGGCAAATGCTTTTCTCTCCTGCCCCAGCTCCAGTCACCAGCTCTTTATTATGCAAAAAGCCACACTTCTCACTCATCCAGTTGGTCTTGGAGGCTGCATGGCCCTCCCCTTGGCAACTTGTCTCTCTCTCTGGGCAGGTGAGGAAGCCACAAACGTTTGCACATCCTGATAGCCTGGTACCACCAACACAGCAATTAACAACTGAGAACTCAGGGACAACTTGTGTCAGGGTGGGTTATCCCAACAGGTGAGGCTACAGTTTGGTGCCAGACCCAAACAGCTAGATGCTAGGTAATTCATTTCAGAAATGGCTCAATGTTTTTACTTGGCATCTGTGTTAGAGGGTCAATACTTCCCTCAGTTAAAAGCCAAGTATGTCTGCCATCACTGACAGCTCTGTTAGTATTCTCAAACCTTGAACTTGAAGGAGTCTTTGAAAGGCAGGCTCAGAGAGCTTTATGAATACCCAGAACTTATAGCTGCAAGCTACATGAATTACCTGGGGGAAAATTTTAAAAATCTTGCTGCCTGGGATGCCTTATAAGTTGATTATTATTATAATCTCTGGAGACACGACTCGGGGAGAAAGATTATACAGACTGAATCCTGGGCTTTGAACACATGAGCACGGGAGGCAAGATCCCTACTTCTCCTACCCTGGAATATATATAGTTGCAATTTGTGTGTGTGTGTGTGTGTGTGTGTACTGTGGTGCTACATATGGTATGGTGTGGTGTGTATTGTGTACACATATGGGTATACTGATGTGTGTCTATGCAGAAGCCAGAGGAAGATGATGAGTATCTTCCATTGTCCTTCACTGCCTTTAGACAGGTATCTGTGTAAAGTCATGACTTTACTGTTGTTGTTGTTACTCATGGCTAATCGTGGTTGTCAATGACTAGATTTGGAATCCGTTGAAAGGCAGCCCTCTGGGCTTACTTGCAAGGACATTTCTTGATCTGTTATATGAAATGGGAGACTCTTCCTACATGGTGCAGTCCAGATAAAAGGTCCAACAGAGATGCTCTGCTCTCACGTGTTTGCCTTTGCTCTGGATGGCGAAGTCACCTGGTGCTGTTGCTGTCATTGCTGTGTTCTGTCACTGACATCAGAATCCAGCCCCAGGGTCCTTCCAACATGGACAAGTGGAGCCTCCTGGCCTTCAGCATCAGACTGGGACTACTGACACACCAAATTGCGTGGACTGAGAAATTACCAGGTGTTCCGCCTCTCCGGTGAGAGGCAGTCTGGGTTGGACTGCCCAGACTGTATTGTGTAAGCCACTGAATCTTTAAATGCATATTATTCTACCAGCTCTGTTCCTCTAGAGAACTTCAATCCATCCACTGGAAGCTCCTCATTTAGGCTAGGCAAGCTGGCCAGCAAGGCCCAGGACCCACCGTCTCCATTCCTCAGTGCTGGGGCTACAAGTGTGAGCAGTCATGCCCGACTTTGATTGGGTACTGGGGATTTGAACTTGACTCCTCGCACTTGCACAGACATCATTCTTACCCACTGAACTGTTCTCTTAGTCTGGCATCCATAGTTATACAGTTCCTCAATTCCCAAATGCAGCCCACACTGAGAAAACTAATCCACACACAGCTAAGACCAAAGAAAGGACTTAACTATGCAAACAAGAGCTCTGTCATCAAAGAGTCTGAGACTAGCTGCAGCCAGTCAGTTCCCAGTGTCCCCTCATTCTGCCTTTATATCTCTTCCTTGCTTTTTTCCCTGGCAATCAAGAGCCATTCTAGAGGAGAGACATGGTGGCATATGCCTTGCCTTTAATCTCAGCACTCCGGAGGCAGAGGAGGTAGGCTTCTGTGAGTTTGAGGTTAGCCTTACATACATAGTGAGACCCAACCTCAAAACAAACACGAAAATCCAAATTCAAGTGACCTACACTATCAATTTGTGGAAGCTGTAGTTCCCTAAACGTGAACTTTGTGTTGACCTTCTGTGCAGAAAACCTGTTTCAAGAGTTGGAAAAAGGGAGATAGTTGCAATAAATCCCCAAGAACCTGCAAAGTACCCTGGGCCAGAGATGGAGAGTCAAAAACACAGGAATGCTGCCCTGCTCTCCACGGCTGTCCCATGCTCACGGCTGTGAACATGCTCACTGCTCCATTCTTTTAAGGATTGTCTGATCCCCCAGTAAAATCCACAGTCCTCTTGGGCTTGGGAAGGGGGTCGGCATCACCACTACAGGATTATCTTCCACCTAAACTACTCTGACAGTGTGGTTTCTAGGCTGTGCCATTTCACAGAGTTACTTAGTGTCCTTGAATGCTTCTGGGAATTTGGAGATTGTTGGTTATGGAGGACATCTAATATCTTACCCCTATCCTTTAATTCTTAAATTAGCTAACTCTGTAGGGAGTCAAACCAAAGGACACAATGTCATCAGATGCAGTAGTTATGTATTAAGTTTCCTACACACTGGAACCACACGGGCTGTGGGAAGGGGACAAGAAATGCTGAAGAGCTGCCTGGCTGGAGTACTGACTTCTGCTAAGACATAAGTTCTTACATACACCTTACAAGATCATCTTCCTGCAGGAGAATCGGCTTCCACAGGGATAGCAGGGGTTGCAAGGGTCACAGGGGCCGCAGGGACTGCAGGGGCCACAGGGGCCGCAGGGACCGCAGGGGCCACAGGGGCTGCAGGGGCTACAGGGGTTACAGGGATTACAGGGATTACAGGGAGACGTGCAAGGGTAGCATGGAGACTCGATCTTGACACAACTGCCGAGCCCGTAGGAGTATGTCACGTCTTTCTCATCCACACATGGCGGCAGACTGAACTCTTTGCAGATGTTCATGTAACTGTACTTTTTGGATCCGAGGCAGTCGTACCTGTTTTCCCTCTCGGCCGACACACAGACTTTCCCATCTTTCACGCGCACTTTGACTTGATCAGGTTCAAAGCCGCACACGTTCACTGATCCTAATATGTTACTGCTGCAGCAAGAGGAGGCCAGAATTCTATTTGTCGTTCTTCTGAGTCTGTAGTTGAAAAGGGAGGAAAGGAGAAAAGAGATTAGACCTCAGGGCTCAAGACTAAAAGATTCCCATCCGTGTCAGTCAGGACACCTCGACCTGATCAAAGTCTGTCGGCCTTTCAGATCTTTCTTAGGTTTAAATCCAGCACCTCCTGTTATTAGTTATGGAAACTTGGCATGTTCCTTAACCTGTGACTCAGTTTCCTTACCTGTGGTAATGGGGATACTACATTACAGCACTGTTGGAAGGTTAAATAAGATGATGTTTTACTCAATACTACGCTTGATTCATTATAAATCTTGCTTAATTACTACTATTACCATTACATTTAGTATCATCATATAGTAGTTTTATTTTTGTTTGTTTTCTGATGTTGACCTTTGAACCTAGAGCCACACTCTCTCATCAGGGAAGTACTAGGTTACAGTCCTTACTCAAGGTTTTCTTCTTTTTTAACTCGATGAGACACAATCAACAAGCTAGCATTTGAACTCTGCATTTTAAAGACAGGTATCAAAGCCAGAAATAATAGTGTGCATGTGTGTGCGTGCTCACATGGGCGTGTGTGTGTGTGTGTGTTCAAGTTGAGGCAGGAGGATTGCTTGACTCCGACTTGTAAAGTAATCTGGACACCAAAGCATGACCCTATCCTTCAGTCCATCACTAGGCAGGCAGGCAGACAGACAGACGTTACACCAGAAAGCTCATTGGAAAAGACAAGGATGGGAGCTCTGGTCTGGTTCTTCCTGGGCAGTCGGTGGCAGTGGGAATCCAGTCTGTCTGTTGCCAGTGTGGGTCAGCTATGTAGTGATTCCCCAGAGGCATGTTGGCCAGGATCCTACTGTCTTGCAAGAGTCTGTGGCGTTTTCCCCCTATCTCCTAATTCAGCAATGTTGTGTTAATAGCTTGAAGTCACTCATGAGAGGGACATCCTTGCCATGGTAAGTGGAGTAAGCTACAAACTGGGCTTTGATGAGCTGACTGCTGCATACTACGGCTGTGGTTGCTGATCAATCGTCCTGCTGTGTCAACCCTTAACAACAGGATTGACACATGATAATAGCTGTTCACACTAACTGAGCAGTGAGGATATATCAGGAAATAGTAAAGCTGGGCTGAGGAGGTGTTCCAGCAGGCACAAGCTCTTGCTATACTCATCTAAGGACCCAAGTTCAGTTCCCAGTACCCATGTCAGGTAGTTCACAACCACCTTTAACTGGCTCCAGGGGATCTGGTGACCTCTTTTGGACACACTGGGCACCTGCACTCATATGCACATGCTTACAGAGAGATACACACATAAATAAAAATAAAAATAACTCCTTTTGAGAGTCAGGGGCAAAGTACCCAGCCAGAGCAGTGACCCTGGGACTGGATCTGGGCTTTGCCATGCAGACAAGTTATCGAGCTTTTCCGAGCTCAGTGAAACTGGGACATCGCCACCTTACTGAATGGTGGTGAGGCATGTCTGAAACAAGAAATGCATTTCACAATGCTTGATGCTCAGCTAGGACTAATGGCTTTGTCTTCTCTTTTCTTAAAATGTACCCTTCCAAGTGCTAAGTGTGTCCGAGCAGGTGCCAAGTATGTTGTTGTATTTAAACTTAACAACTCTGTGGTATCTATGAGATTATCAAAACTTTTTAAAAGACTTATTTCTATTGTATTTTAACTATGTGTAGGTGTGTGTGCCTGCACGTAGGTGTGTGTGTATGAGTGTGGGCGTCTAAGGATACTCTGGAGTTACAGATGGTTGTAAGCAGCCTGAAGCGGGTGCTGGGAACTGAACTCCGGGAGGATGGCACGTGTTCTCAACCCCTGAGTCATCTCTAACCCCTGTATCATCTCTTTATGATGAATTTTATTTAAACATGTTCTTCTAAGTTACACAAGTTCGTTGTAGAAGACACAGGGTTTTTTTATTCTCTCTCTCTCTCTCTCTCTCTCTCTCTCTCTCTCTCTCTCTGTCTCTCTCTCTCTCTCTGTCTCTCTGTCTCTCTCTGTGTGTGTGTGATTTCCTCATATATATTGGTAGACTTATAGCACACTTATGCTATATATAGTACTTTTAATTTGTATTTATCACTTGATAAGACTTTATGGGACTGGCTTAACAATGTGAATTACTATCCTTGTTGAAAATTGCAAACTGAGTTGGCCAATTAAACAATGACCAATAGAGCTCACTCCTAGAAGTCACTGAGGCAAACAGAGACAACTTGAGTAATGGATCAGATGATGTAGTAAGAGGTCTTCAGCCTCGTTCTACCCTGGCCCTGGGGAAACAGAGTAGTGGGGTAGTCCTCCTTCCTCTGTTTGTGCTGGGGTACCTTAAGTCATACCAAAAAGAAAGAACTGGCGTCTTTGAAATCACTGGCTCCGCTGGAAGTAGACTTAGCCCTGTCTCACTGAGTGGGCAGAGAAGAACTCACAAAGGTGTGGAGAACTAGACACCAGCTCACTCTAGCTGGATCATGGCTTGAAGAAGCAGCCAAAGGCATGTGTGAAAGACCTCTCAAAAACTCCCTTATGGTGTGTGTGTGTGTGTGTGTGTGTGTGTGTGTGTGTGCAGACACACAGCACAGGGGAAGTCAAAATCTTGCTCACATGAGAAACATTAAGTCCTGACATTAAAGATAGTAAGGATGGACTGAAACTAGCAAAAGGCCCAGGAGCTCAAGCAGGATCCCTAAGCCGCTGGTGATTCCTCCAGGGGAAGCTTGGTCTGTTCTCTGCAGGAGCTGGAGACTAGCCTGGGAACCTGATTTGTCAGCCAAAGCCATCTTTCAAATCCATTTCCTCTTAAACTCCTGAGTCTCAGGTACAGTCGAATGGATTCTATTGCTTGCCCCTCTTCATCCTCCTCTGTTCCTGTCATCTTGGCTCCTTTGGCCCTGCAGTAGCTTGTCTAAGGGTCTCCACACTGCGCAGGGGTCCCACACTGTTTGGGGATCCCATACTGTTTGAGAATCCCATACTGTCCAGGGGTCCCGCACCATGAATCTTCAGAAGACTGCCTAAAACTCTCATCTGGGTCAGCTTTCTTATCACTCTACATTAGTAGCTATGAGCAAGAATATGTAGTTGTAGGAGAACTTGTTGGGGCCACATTTGGCTCATCAAACAACTTTGAACTTGGGACTTGACTGATAGGTTACCCACGACCCCATGGTTTTTCCATGGCTGCGAGGTTCTGAGTCAAGGAAAATGGCTTCCTGTGTCTCACTCCCTTGCAGTGAGGGACCCTTGTCAGCTGTGGTGGGACTCTGCCTGTGCACAGCTTCCCTCTTTTCTCCTGGACACAGCTATGTTCACTCCTATGTCCAACCACACCCTGCCTGCCCTGTAACGAGTTATAGATTCAGCTGTTTTCACAAAGATAAAATTCAGCCCCGTGAGGAAGAAAGTAACACAGACCGGACTCTGAAATGCAGAGGCAGGTGGCTCTCCTCTACACTTCATGGGGTTATTCTTTTTGTCTTCAATTTCAATTCCAAAGAGCTAAACTTCTCTTCTCATCAACACATATTTATCATCATCTGCTGCCTCCTGCCCCTCTCAATGTATGTTTGCACAGCTATACACATATGTGTGAATGGAAGGCACGTCAGGCAACTGTAGCTCCCGAGATTCCCTTCTCCACCACCGTTATAAAATGACTAAGACAATAGCTTACTGGGGTATTAGACAGGAAATGCTAGATGTCTAGTTTTTACTCTATGACTGGCAAGTCATCTTTATAAGGCTGTGTAGGCTCTACCTTAAACAGGCTTACCCTAAGTTTGAGACCTTTAGTGAACAAGCCTTAAGCTCGTTTCATTAAACAAAAAGGTTAAACCAAATGACAACACACACCCGAGTCCAGAGGTGTAATTCAGTGACAGAGTACTTATTTAGCATAACTAGGACCTGAGTTTTATTTCTAGCACTAAAAATAAAATAAATAAAAATGCGTTTGAGTATTTTTATTAAGCCTCTGTCTAGTCAGGCAGATCTGTTTGAGTTCCGGGGCAGCTAGGGCTACCCTGTCTCTAAAACAAAAACAAAACAAAAATTGCATTTGACCTACTTGGGCACATCAACTGTGTTACAGACAGTGATGGTGTACCCCTAAGACAAAGGGGTTTGAAAGGGTATAAAAGACATCAAAGAGGCAGCTTACTTCCACTGTTCAGTGGATTCAGAAGAAGCAAGGAGTTCTCATCTGTGGGAAAGAAACAGCTTTTTTGGTAGCTATAAAACCTCTGCCCTACATCAGCCTTGTTGACTGAGTAGATTCATGGAAAACCTCAGACTCATAGCATAAAAGGAAATGAGAAGAGTATACTTGAAGTCTTAAGATAGTGTCGTGTGTGTGTGTGTGTGTGATTTCCCAGGGAATTTCTTACTAAGAGTCAACTAACCACAGATGCTTGGGTGAGAGGATGGAAGCCTGTCTTGGGATTGGTTGCTAGGTACCAGTGAAAGGTACGGAGATTGAGCTCAGTGCAGCTCAAGGGTACAGTTGTGAACTCAGATGCAGTTGGCTGCAAGGAGTCGAGCCAGAAGTCAGTGTCACCATGGGCCTCCATTAATTAGACAGGATTGAGGAGGGACAGAGTTTTGTTAGTTTGTCTAGCTTTAGTACAAGAACCAGGGAAGCCTGTGAAGTGTGGATGTATGAGCTTAACCTGTGCTGGTCGTGTGACTTCATGAGAGAGAACCAAATTCTACCATCTCCACCCCTTTGAATCCAAAAACAAGGGAAAAATTGAGTGACTACTGGAGCTTGGGGTGTAAAGGTAAGGAAAGGAGAAAACTAAAACAGCTAGGAGACAGGAGCACTAAGTCTGGCCTCCACTAAGGAAGTCTCAGGCTTAGTCTTTTGAAGCAGCTGCTTAAGCAAAATGCTAGTGGGTGGAACTTTTTAATCTAAGTCTGAAAAACCCCACTGTGCACACATATCAATCAATCAATCAATCAATCAAACAACAGGTACTAGTGGAAGGAATTTAAAATTTGTTATTCAAGTCTGGACAACACTTGAAAAGACCAGTGCACAGACATTCTTTAAAGGGATGAAAGGTCATGGAGATAGGAATTCTAAACTCAAAGAGCCTTGAGTACCGTTTCATACCAAAGATGGTGTTTAAAAAAAACAAAACCCTGAATGGAGATTATTTCTAGATCTATTCAGTCATGTGTCAGATGCTAGATTAAAGATAAGAAAAAAAAGAAGGCATTTAACTGAAAGAAAAAATTAGTCATGAGTCCTTTGGGATTAGAGCTCAGATCCAGGCTTTCACCCCTATTTGGGAAAACTGAAGCTGTAGTTTTACACCTGATACTGAGCCCTTCCAGACAGTGAAAATATCAGACTGGTGGCAATAGCGTGCAGACATTTTGCAAGGTGGCATGAATTGGAAGAAAAGTGCTGGGGAAGAGATAAAGAGCAGGCAGGTCTGAGATTCACAGATGCAGAATTAAGGACACTGTTCGCCTCACATACTAAGGCTGGTACTGAGGAGACCTGGACACGACCAGGAAAGGTACTACAGACCAGAGAGAGCAGTGCTCTTTCTGAACTTATATGAGAATAAGGCATGAAGTCGAGTCTTTTGTGTGCCAAGAATTGGCCTTGTGGCAGGAGGCAGGAGGATACAGACAGAAGAGAGAAAAGCCCTGCGAAGTGGGGGAGTGGGAGGCATCCAGGTGACCACGAAGGGTCTTAGAGCCTCGGAGAGAGAACGCAGACCTGCTCCCAAAGACACTTAATATTTGAACCAAATATTAATTGCTATTTCACAGTGTAAAGTCGATAACTTGACATCCTAAGGAGTAAAAGTAAACATTGGTTCAAAATATAGATAAATTTGTAGGTGACTTCTCCATTCCATATTGTCAGGTAGGTCTGATCCTGACCCTTAGTGACATCGTAATTGTCCAGTTACCCTTCACAATGAAACATCACAGTTGTCGAGGGACTTTGTCCACCCACCCACTCACCCAACAACCCTTCCATTCATCTATCTACCCACCTGACTCGCCTGACCGTCTTCCCATCCATCGTAGCCGTGTCTGGTTTATCTGCCACTGATCGTTTCATTTAACATATCCACTCATAAAAGAACATCCCAACTTTTCAATTCCCTTTTAAAATCTTTTGAGACAGTCTCACAGAGCACAGGCTAGCCTCATACTCATTCCATACCAGAAGCTAGCCAAGAACCTGTGAGCTTCCTGCCTCCACCTCCCAAGTGCTGGAATCTACAGGACTCGGCTACTACACTCAGTTCTTTACTCCATTGGATGGATATATAGTCATTTATACAACCAGGGGACACTGTTCTCCCCTGTATACAGACTGTGGGCATATGTTAAAAGTTAGGAAAGGATAGGAAAAAACACTAAAAAAAACATACCCCCAATTATATTACCCAATTCCATTGAGACCCCATTTAAATCTACTGTGATGACTGCAGCCTGTGATGTCGCAAGTCCTTTCTGAGGCTGGAGGGAGGCCAGCATGGCAGCCCTAGCTCTGGATCAACTCTGCCTGAGACTGGGTGGAAGAACGACTTCCACACACTGGGGAAATACCTCCAGTGTTCAGCCTCTGCTCCCAAGGCTTTAAGGATTTGACTGATGATTTTGACTTTCTCTTCCTGCAGTCATTTCTGCAAGTCCAAATACACCCAGAACACCTCAGTCATACCCAGATGATTTGTTGAGTTTGCTGTTTCCAACAGCTTTTTAACGACACCCCTATTTTTCCTTCATTAAGGCTCCCCTGTTTACCCTCTGCCCCTCTGGACCGCTCTATTCCTACTGCTGGCCCATCTACTCTTCTCTTCTTAAGCCTCTCCTGGTCACCTGAGTCACTATTTGGATCCCTTTTCACACCCACCCATCTCTCACTGTCCCCATGTCCCCTCCTCTCCCCACTGGTGCGGCAGCTACACTGATTCCTCACACCCTCTCCCTCGGCCAGCACTCTTTCTTATCAACGGCGCAGATTGCTTTCCTCTCTAAGCTGCGGAGCGATGGACGAAGGCTGTACAGCTTGTAGTCACACAGGCAGCACGGGTAGTAGAGGTCGCACAGGCCACAGGAGCGGGACCGCTTGGAGTAGCAGAGGCAGTAGGGATAGGGATGCAGGTCGCAGCAGCAGTACGGGTGCATGTATAAGTCACAGAGGCAGCGGGAGCTGATTTCGTCGATACATCTCAATTGTCTTAATTCTCTGTCCACCTTCTTTATGTCCCTCCTAACACTGTCCAAAAGACAACTCAGTGCGGCCATTATGGTCACACCTTATTGTTCTGTGAGTACCTTTGGGAAATGGCACTCAGAGGAAAAAATTGTTCTAAGCTCTTCTCAGAGGCCTCCTTTAAAATTAAATGAGCCACACATGATTCACTTACTTTAAAGCTTGTGTTCTGTGACCTCACCCACCTTCTAAGTATGTCATAGTCTCCTGGTTACCATGCCAACCACAAACAGTTATGGTCCCCTAAGACCCTCCTGAGGGCTACTCCCAGGATGGTATTCCCACCGAGAGTTCACTCACCTTTGGTGCTTGTGCCTTGAGGACTGCCCTTTAGTGTCCTTGACTTGTAGGAGTTAAGACAGCATGGCTGTGACTGTGGACAGGGCAGGAGCCACCTGGCTCTAGTCTCTGTGGCCCCATTCTAGCCCTGAGCCTTGTTGTAAGATTCTTTTTGGCTGTTGGCCCTTCTCTCCTACCAAGTCAGCCTTAAGTCTGCCTTTGTCATTGGCTTTCTCAGTTCCATATCTGAGTCCCACCCATTATTATTATTATTTCCTGGTGCCAGGGATCAAACCCAGGGCCTCATACATCATAGACAACTGCCCGTCCTCTGCCAGCCAGGGTTCTAGCTAGCCAGGAACATCGGTTCTCCACTAGCTGGAGTCCAGAAGTTCTCGACTCCTACTGCTCAGAGCACCTGTCTATAGTCATCACCCCACAACAAGGACCTGAGGTCTTGTTTCTAAGCCTCCAAGTGTCTGGTCCCTGAGTGGCCCCAAGCATTGGTACCTGATTTTCTTCCACTAGCCTGAACCCTTTGCTCCAGCTGTGTCCCATTCTCTAACACAGATCAACCTCCAAGACTGCAAACTCAGTCTCAGATTTGACTTGTACTTCTTATCTGCTTCTATCCCTCAAGCCTCTAGTCCCCTCTTCCTGAACTAAGTCCTAGGGAGGGGGCATATGAGGACAAATGGATGTGACACCAGAGAGGCAACTAAGAGCTGGGTTTGAAGGCCACAGTAAAGGGTTTGAACTTTCATTTTGAGTTCAATAAAGGATCATTGATTATCCCTCATCCCCTATTGATAAATGTTAAACGTTGGTCAGACCCAGTGAAGAGGCAAAGAGAGTCCAGGCTGGTGGTCACAGCTCAAGGGAGATAAGAAGGAAGCTGGCAAGATGGTTCAGTGATTAAGAGCTTTTGTGGTCTTACAGAGGAGGGCTGGGTACTCATCCCCGACATGGTGGCTCACAGACATCTGTTACTCCAGTCCTTGCAACATCAGATCCATGAACAGGGATCTGATATCCTCTTCTGACCACCACAGGCTCCAAGCACAAACACCTTGCACATACATACGTGTGGGCAAAACACACATAAAATAAGATAAATCAAAATTTAAAAAGTAAAGAAACCAACGGGCTCATTGTCCCCACACTCAAGCTCTACCCGATCTGTCTTTTCCACACAATAGCCAAACTGATTTCTGATATAAATCTGTCCTACCTAGTTCTCACCTTAAACATCGGTCTTCCCTAACCTTTTGTTTTTGTTTCTGGAGACAGGCTCTCACAAGGCAGCCCTAGCTGGCCTGGAATTTACTGTGCACAGTCGGCTAGCTTTGAACTCAAAGAAATTTGCCTGCCTCTGTCTCCCAAGTGCTGAGTTGAAAGGCAGACAGTGCCACACTCAGCTTGCTTTAGCCTGTTGAAAGAAGTATTAAGCTCCTTACAAGGGCCTGACAACAGGGCCTCTGCCTACTCTTCCTGTCCATATTACCACTGGCATTTGTCCCCCTCAGCCACAATGGCTTCCCAAGAATCACTTTCTCTGGGGACAGGGCACACACCTCATGCTTTCCCTCTCATTTGGAGGTAAACACAGTTGTTCTGCCTACTTAGACGTTGATAGCTCTAACCTAGTCTTGGATCTAGGTCATTACTGGGCTATCTCACATCTAGGTCATTACTGGGCTATCACATGACTCTCCTTGGGGAAGCGTTCTCTGTCCCATCACCAAACATTCATAACATGCCCCGCCTCCTCTCTCTCTTGCCAAGGTCTCATGTAGCTCAGGTTAGCCTTCAACTCACTGCACAGCTGAGGGGGACCTTGATTTTCTGATCCTCCTGACTCCATCGTCCTGAGTCTGAGATTACAGTGTGCACCACCACGACTCAGTTATGAGGTGCTGGGAACTGACCTAGCCTCTCGCATGCCTGGCAGGCTGTATTCACTGAGCTTCAGCCCCAGCCCTGACACATTTCTTATATGACGTAGTTTTTCTATTTCCAGTATTAGACTAAACGGCACAGTGATTGGTTTTGTACCCAACATGATGCCTGGTGCATTGTTAGCATTGACACATTGAATTATCCAGTGACTAGACTAAGCAGATAGAACTCAGAGGACAGAATGAAAACGGAATACAGGAGGAGTCAGTAATGACTCCCAAGTCCGAAGCTTGGCGTGGTCATGGGGTCACTGAGATGTGCATAGTGGGAATGGGAAAAAGCTGGGGGTGGAGCAAAGTAAACAGGAGGTGAGAGGCAGCTTCAGGAAGGAACTGTGGATAGTGACCTGCAATCAGAGAAAGAAAGGAGATGCAAACCAGGGAAACAGATGCCATGAACAGCTCACAGGAGAACAGGGCGGAGACAAGCTTCTGAGGTAAAAGCAGCAGAGTGTCAGGAGCTCATGAAGGTCCCTCACCAGAGAGCCCATAGCCCCTAAACCCAAGGCGCTGTGTGCTGTCAGCCTGGCTTTCCCAATTAATGCCCAGTGTCCCCAGCCTTGACCTAGAAAGTCCTCCTCTGTGAAGATGAAGTGTCAGGGAGACTTAGCCAGAATCCACAGAGGCTTCCGGTGAAGCTGGCCACCTGGGTCATGTGGGATGAATTGAACGGCAAGGCTGAGCTATATACTTTTCTAGGGACACAAGCTAGGGACCCTTCGCAGATGGCTCTGTATAGTTCTGAGGGGTAGGTGGCCTCCATTACCAGGGCAGAGACCTGTGGAAGTGTCTGGATTTCTCCAGCTGTAAGTGAAAGACCACTGAATGTTCATATCCCTATGAACTCCGTGCTTAGCAAATGTCAGCAAAGGTTTGATCAGGCAGCTCTCAGTTTTAACTTGTTAAATACACATTTTTCAGAGCTTAAACACACATCTAAGTCTCTATAACATGTTATTAAGATAGTCCTGGCTTCATTTCAACTAGAATTCCCCCATTCTCCCACCTCCCTAGTAATTTCACTCTTCCATCGAAAAATAGTTTTTACGTTATTTCAGAGACTGAATATGTATATTTAATGATTTAATGGAGTAGTCACGCTGGCACACACTGATAGGATATGTTGAAGAGGGCGTATGTAGAAGGATCCTAAATTCAAGGCCAACCTGGGCTACCTATTTGCTGGGTGTGGTAATGCAAATCTTTAATCTTAGTAGCTGGGAGGCAGAGATAGGTAGATATTTGGTGGAATTGTGGTCCATTCACACCAGAAAGCTGAAAATCATTAGAATCTGCTAAAACCCCTCAATGACAAGCCACAGGCACAACCCCTTGACCCATTATCATAAGCATACATTGGATCTCTCAAAGAGGCAGGACCATTTCTTACTCAAGATTGCATTCATGGGAGTGTCTACTCACCTTGGCTGGTGCCCAGACAGAAACTCTTCTGATAGAGGTCAGGAGGTAGCAACTTCCCAAGCTACACAGCACTTGCCAGGTCCCCAGTGTTAGCAGTAATATGTGCCAAAGGCAGACTCTGTAGCTACCTCCACCAGCTAAGACAGATACAAGACAAGTCCATTCACTAAGCCAGTGTGTTATGAAGGTATCCATCTAGAGGATACCTTTGGGATCAATGCACAATGTGTAAACATTAAACCCAAAATTACGCCCTCAGCATGGCTTTAATTCTGTTGAAAAGAATCCACTGAAGGAGAGAATGACCTTTAAAAATGACTGTGGTTATCTCTGAGACATAGGATATCGGAAGCTTTTAAACTTCTCTTTTCTAGGGCTGGGAGTACACCCCAGCAGTAGAATCATGAAAGGCCCTGGGATCATTCCCATACAAACAAACAAAAATGCATTTCGTCTATTATTATTAATTATCACCACCATCATCATCATTACTATTATCATATGTGTGTGTACATGATATAATGTGTATCTATGTGGTTACATGTTATATACATGGAGAGGTCAGAAGACAACTTTGTGAAGTCATTTCTCTCTTTCCACCTTTACATGTGTTCTGGGAATTGAACTCATGTTACCAGGCTTACATGGCAAGTGCCTTTACCACTGAGCCATCTTACCAGACCTGAAATACTTCTGCTCTCTTATAACTAGCATTCTTTATCTACTGAAGGCTCACCTCTGGCCCCATCTGAAAAATCCAGGTAAAAGACTATGGAGATGGCTTGTGGATAAAGTGCTTCTGTCAAAACTTGAGGTCCAAGGCATACACATAAGTGCCAGCGAGGATGACAGGGATGATGGGAATGACGGAGATGATGGGGATGATGGAGATGATGGGGATGATGAGGATGACGGGGATGATGGAGATGACGGGGATGATGGAGATGACAGGGATGATGAGGATGACGGGGATGATGGGGATGACAGGGTTGATGAGGATGATGGGGATGATGGGGATGAAGGGGATGACGAGGATGATGGAGATGACAGGGATGATGAGGATGACGGGGATGATGGGGATGATGGAGATGACGAGGATGACAGGGATGACAGGGATGATGAAGATGATCGGGATGCTGGGATGACAACACACCTGTTATCTTGCTGTTTGGAAGGCAGAGTCAGTGGACTCCCTGGGAAGCTGGCTAGCTAGATTAGTCAAATGGGTGAGTTCCAGGTTCAGTGACAGACCCCGCCTCAGAACAGGGGAGAGTGATAGAGAAGGTCACACAGTGTCACACATAACCAGATAACTACATCCCTCTGGGCAGGGTACTGGGAAGTCAAGTAAGACACATCTTTGGCCTGCTCATCCCCAGGAAATCTTTTAGGTGGAAAACTCTCTCCCACTCCCAGCATTAGATACAATCAATGAAGTTGCCTAGTCAAAGGATGAGCACCTAAGCCGGCCAACAGACTGCCCTCCTGGGACTTAGTGTCTAGCACCTGAAAATAGCTCATATTCCTAAACTGGTCTCTAGCTGCTCTTTGGGTCTGTCAGCTCCTCAGCTCTTTCCAATAACCTTGTCTTTTTCTTTCTCTTCCTTTTTCCTGCTTTTGTTTTTTAGACAGGATTTCACTATGTAGCTCAGGCTGGCCCAGAACTTACTATATAATGTTGCCCAGTTTGACCTTGACCTCTAGGCAATCCTCCTGCTTCAGCTGAAGTTTCCCATGCTGGGAAAACAGCATGTGCCACAAAGCCTGCCTAAAATTCTTCTATTTAAAGAGGACAACTGAGGTTCTGGGCATGAATAGTAATGTGTGCTGGGATTATAGCTCTTTATAGGCAACTGTAGAGGGACCTCAAGTCTGAGGTTAGCCTGGGTTACATAGAAGCTTGAAACAAAACCAAACCAAAACAACAACAACAACATCAAAGAGATCAAGACAAGCCTAGTGCTCAGTGGCTTAGGCCTGTGATTGTGGCTACTCAGGAGGAGGGCCAAGTCCAAGGGCAACTGAAAGAGGGAAAGAGCTGGGACACAGCATGTTAATAGAGCACTTGCTTAGTGTGAAGGAAGTCCTGATTGAGTTCTATCCCCAGGACCAGAAAAATAAAAAGCTGTAAGAAACAAACAACAACAACCAAAAGCAGACCCTAACTGGGGTGACAACCTGCTCCCTTTGGCCTACTCTCAGAGACCTCTCTAGGCTGTGCTTGGAGGTGAGGTAGCTGCTGACCCAGAGGACATTATCTCATGTGTGCCCTGATGTTCCCCCAGCCCAGATCTTGGTGCACAAAGAGCAGCTGTCACACTGAAGGCCTATGGGTGTGGAGCGAAGATGGTGACTCATGTTAAGGGAAAATGATCGGAAATGCCAGGAAGACTACCCAAGAACAGCATCCCTAGGGCAAGAGACGTTTCCATGTGCTGGAATCTCAGCACTTCAACTCTGGAAAAGCTCTCATCCACATCAGCCTCCCATTTGGCAGAAAATCTTGGGGCAAATGTGCCTGCATAACAGCCACATTGGTGCTCAGATGCCGAGACGCCCCTTTTCCGGTTTGAGTGAGTGTTCTTATGAATGGGTCAGCGCCTGGACTTTATCTTCCTGTAACTTTTCAGCCCCATGAGGCCTTTATAAGAGAGAGATTTATTTACTTACATATTTTATGTGCGTCTGTGTACCTGAGTGTATACGTCTGTATACCTCATGTGTGCAGGTACCTGCAGCAGCCAGAGAAGGGCATCCACAGAATGAGACCTCCGGGAGCTGGAATCACAAGTTCTAGGGTAGAATAGTTTGTTATATGCCATCTGATGTGATTGCTGAGAAACCCAACCACAGTCCTCTACAGGAGCCGCAAGTGTCCTTAACTGCTGAGTCATCACTTCACTACAACCCCTTTAAAAGCATGAGAGACAGAGAGAGAGAGAGAGAGAGAGAGAGAGAGAGAGAGAGAGAGAGAGAGAGAGAGAGAATAGGAGACAGAACATGGGCGTGTGTGTGCGTGTGCGTGTGCGTGTGCGTGTGTGTGTGTGTGTGTGTGTGTGTGTGTGCCATGACTGACAGAAGCCAGAGGTCATCTTTCAGGAGTCCGGCTCTCTCCATCCACCATGGGTTCTGAGATTGGCTTGCACCCCAAGTGCCTTTACTTGCTAAGCCATCTTGTTGGGTCCCCATGGGAATCTTGAACTAATTTCCTGCTAGATAAGGTGAGCGAGGGGGAAGGAAGAGTGTTTTGCTCCTGCAGGCCACCAGGGCTCAGGTCTGGCAGCTGAAGGTGGCTCCTGTTGGGCCGGGTCTGAGAGCTGGAAAGCCGTACAGGCTGAGCTTTCCTTTGACTTTTGGAAAATCTGACCACTGAGACCTTGGGGAGTCAGGAATTTTATTCATCAACAGACAGAGGCATCTCTTTGTTTAAGAGTTGTGAAGCAAACCCAGGCTTGGGGGAACATGCCTGTATCCCAGCACTTGGGATCAGTTAGCAGGGCAAGGGTTCCAGATAATCTCTGGCTACCTATTAAGTCTAGGCTAGTTCCTGCCTTAAAAAAGAAGGGTGGGGGATTTTAGGGTGATTAATTAGTCTGATTTGCCAGGAATAAATACCTACCTGGGCACAAATTGGTGTTCTCCCTTCTGACTGTAAAATGGTGAGAGCTCTGTGTTCTAAGGACACCTCTATCTCTAGTTGCCCTTCATCTCTTCTCTTTCAAATTCATGAATTTGCCAAGAAAAAAGTCAGCAGCAACCTGGATTGTTCTTGGTGGGGACACGGGACTCAAAGACGTCCCTAAACTTCACTCTAGAATCATCCAAACATAAAGTCATGTGTTCACGCTTACCCGAGGAACTGGAGGGCTTGCTTCTGCACCGGATGGCGACCCAGATGGGACTGTATTGAACCAAACGCAGCACTTGAAATCCTGTTTAATGTTCTTTCTGACTCAGAAAGCTGAGTCAGGAAAATCCACCAAAGACTGAAGTACATTGAGATTCCCACTTTCTCCATCTCCTGCAGGAGCCTGAACCATGGGACATGTAGGATTCCTGATGCCAGCAGCTGGAGAGATACCCAGACCCAGCCTTTGAGCAGGGCTTGGCCAGCCTGAAGAAGAGGACACAGAAAAAAGGGAGGAGTTGGGAATGTGACGTACATTGGCTGGGGCTCCTTCTTGAAGTGCGGAGTCTTAGCATCATGTTATACTCCACAAGGATCCTGAAGAGCATTTGAAGAATCCAGTTTTGTGAGACAGTACTCACCATAGAAATGACTACCAAGAGCTGAGGGTATACTGAAGCATGCGTTCTCAACCACAAGGACCTAGATTCAGGTCCCAGTACCACAAAAAGGAAATAAAATTAAGCCAGGAATTTATAACACGCGTATTTGTTTAAAGACTAATTACAATAAAACAGTGTGTTGTGCTTATCGGTAAGTCCAGCACTCTGGAGACCAGGAGAGGAGGATGCAAAAGGTCAGAGCCTGAATTGTAGGGAGTCTATCTCAAAACACAGAACAAAGAGGGACTAGAGAGAAGGCACACCGCCACATCCAAGGACTCAGAACTACCTGAAACTCCAGCTCCAGAGGATCTGACATTCTGGCGCGCGCACACACACACACACACACACACACACACACACACACACACACACACAATTAAAGATGAAAGAAAATTGAGAGAGAGAGAGAGAGAGAGAGGCTCTAACAATAGTAACCACACTATATGTTGAGAAGGCTAAGCTGACTCCATGAGAGACTTTAGACTGGCAGTTCAGGAGACTAGGCCTAAATCTATTTCCAAGAACTGGGCAAGTCCAGGCAAGTCCAGGCCTCAGAAGCTGCCCTACCACCTGGCTTGAGGCAAGGACAATGGGTCAGCAGCAGTTTCCAGACTGCCTCGGCTACTTCCTCAGTAACAGTTTCCAGATTTCTCCAGCAAGTTTCCAGCCCCAAAACCCTGTAATGGAATGTCGATAGAGATGGACCCAAAAGATTTACATAGAGGTCACCTACCCAGGAACTCCCTAATGTGCTTTAAATCAGGCCTGCAAGCTCACTTGGGTGTCTCTCTTTTCTGGTAGTGAGAGACCCCAGCATGTTGGACTTCTACAGAATAAAACACTCTTTACATTTAGATACTATTTGATTCTAGGGTATCACTCTTTGATGAATCAAGGACCCTTGCAATGTTAATACCAATTGTATATTAATTTAATTTTTTATCTTTTTACATTTTTTCAGTTCTAGGGGTTAAACCTGAAATGGGTCCTATGCTGAGCAGCTCTGTACTCTGTGTGTATGTTCATGTGTGCATGTTCATGTGTGCATGTTCATGTGCGTATGTTCATGTGTGCATATTCATGTACGTGTGTTCATGTGTGCATATTCATGTGTGCATGTTCATGTGTGCATGTTCATGTGTGCATATGCACATGTATTGGTTGGGTGCTGTTCCTCAGGAAAGCCCTCCATCTTGGCTTTTTGAGCTGACACCTCTCACAGGAACCTTGGATCAATGCTTTGGCTGGACAGCTGAACTCCTGATTTCACCCCTACCCCAGCATTGGGGTTACAGCTATACACCACTGCACCCAGTTTTTACATGACTGCTAGGGTTCCAAACTTAGGCCTTCATGCTTGCACTGCAGGTGATTTATTGACTAAGCTACCCCATTTGGCCACAAAAGACTTTATTTTATTTTATATAGCACAAGAGGCCAGCAAACACCTTTAATTCCAGCACATGAGAGGCAGATACAAGAGGATCTCTGTGAGTTTGAGGCTAGCTTGGTCTATATAATAAGTTCTGGGACAGCCAAGACAAGAACAACTAAAACCATTAGCACACAAATCTCATGTCTGGTATAATACAGAATAGCTGAAATATCTCCCCTTCCTCCAATCCATTGCAATGCATTGTTTAAACGGAGAAGACCCAGCTGTGCTCTGATGTGAATTTTACAAAGGAAGGACCTCCCAGACTCCTGATGGTCATGGCCATTTTATGTCAAAGATGGCTGCTTTAATTCAATGTTCTAGAAACTCCCAGTAGCGTGATAGCCATACTGTGATGGTTTGTGTATGCTCAGCGCAGAGAGTGGCACTCTTAGGAGGTGTGGCTTTGTTGGAGTAGGTGTGTCACTGTGGACTGTAGGCTTTAATAATCTCATCCTAGCTGACTGGAAGCCAGTCTTCTCCTGTTTGCCTTTAGAACAAGAAGTTGAACTCTCAGCTCCGTTTGTACCATGGCTGCCTGGATTCTGCCATGTTCCTGCCTTGATGACAATGAACTGAACCTCATTCAGTTTATGAAGGTGTAAGCCAGCCCCAATTAAATGTTGTCCTTATAAGAATTGTCTTGGTCATGGTGTCTGCTCACAGCAGTAAAACCCTAAGACATATATCATTTTAGGAACATGGAAATAAGCCTCACATCTTGGTTTTAGAAACTTTGGGAAGTCTATTCACTGATTGATCCCTTTCTCTGAGAACTGAACCTCAGGAAGAACTCTCCTAGAACCTCTTCTAAGACATGACATGCACCCTACTAGGAGCATAAGTTTCTGCACCCAGAGAAGATGCCAAGCACAGCTGGGTCTGCTGGGGTCTCCCCTGTAGGAATTTGACATGGAATGTGGGGGTGGGGCTACAGGGACAGACCACCTCCCAGCTACTGAGGTTGCTGTGTGGGGGGAGCAAATTCTTGGGCTGGGCAACCCCTAGCTTCAAGTCCAAGATGAGAACTCTCTTGTTTGAATGTTTTAGACATCCATTTGCTGGTTTAGCAAATGCCTCAAAGGTTGATACCAAAGTATGAATCTGAAAAGACAAGGAAATAGAAGCTGTAACTAGGGCTGGGGATGTGACTCAGTAGGTACAGTGCTTGCCCAACATGCATAAAGTCCCAGGTTCAGGCCCTAGCACTGAATAAGACAACGTGTGTGTTTGTCTTCAACGCTCAGGATGTGGAGGTAGGAGGACCAGAAGTTTAAAGTCATCCTTAAATATTCACCAAGTTTGAATACCTGGGCTATTTGAAACCCTGTCTCCAAAAGGTGTAAAGGCTGGAGCAGTGGCTCAGGAGTTAGGAACACCGGCTACTACTCTTCCAGAGGACCTGAGTTCAAGTCCCAGAGTCCACATGATTCTGGAAGGTAGGAGGCTACATGCTTCTGTCTATGGCTGGGATGCAGCTCAGTTAGTGGAGCCTATATCTACCACACCTGAAGTCCTGGGTTTGATCTTTAGCATTGCATAAACAGCGTGATAACATATGACTGTAATCACAGCATTTGAGAGGAGAGTCCAGAGTTCAAGGTCCTGCTCAGCAAGTCAGAAGTGAGTTCAAGGACAACTTGACCCACTTGTGACTCTGACTCAAAAACAAATAAACAAGCATAACCTCAAGAGGCCGGGGGTATAGTTCCACGACAGGACACATGACTTGTTCTGTGACTATATGACAATCATCAAATAGCGATGAAACCATGCGGTAGCAGGGTCCTGGCCCCAGCCAAGCGGTGACCCCTTTGTGACTGATCTGAGTCTGACCCATTGTGTGAACTGGACTGGTGGTTCTAGCTAAGGAGGTTCTAGGAAGGAGGGTGAAGACTGTCTGGATTTCTGGGGCCTGATTTTTATTCTCAATCCTAACAAATGCCCCCATGGTAGGATTGCTTTTTGCTTTGCTTTGTTTGTTTTAATCTAAATTTTACTGAGGAATATTTATACCTGCAGACAAGAGGAAAACAGTATAAATGTTTAGCTTGGTGACTTGTCATTCATAGCAAAAGACACCAGAAACCCAAAGGCCTTGGCCTCTCCACAAGGGTTCGCTGACCTGTTTCCTGGAGCCTCAGACAGGTCCCCAGCTTTGTATAGATGCCGATACATAGAAATCTCCGTGTTGGCGTCTTGATCCCTTACTCAGCAGCAGGATTCTGAGATCCAGCTGTAGTGTAGAATCTTACTCTTCCTTCTTGCTGAGTAAAGCCCCCAGTGTTCACACGGTATTTACATCCGGACATAGGGGTGTGTGTCCAGCTTGAGAATGTGGGGAGGACCGAGGCCATTAGAGTTACTTTGGCACATGTCTTGGTGGATAATCACAGCATTTCTGTGGCCTGGAGTCACATAGTCATTGGGTTTGAGCTTCTTCAGCTTCACTGGACTCTGCTAGGCAGTCTTCCAAAGCAGCGTGCACACATATGTAATTGGCAGTGTGTCGTTGAACCAATTTAAACTTATCATCATCTAGTTTACAAATGAATGAGCCTCAGACTACAGTTATTTTACTTGACTTTGACAATTACTGGGGAGGCGGGGGGATAACCCCAATCTACTTTTCTAACTGCTGGCCTGGCTACCTCCCCAGTACTGTACCCCAATACTCGCTGTTTCTCCTCACTGCATGTGCATGGTCCATCCCTCTCATGGTGGCTTTCTTCTGTCTCCTCCCTCTGCAACCCCAACCGGGTAACTCAAAACCCGCCTACCTCTAATCCCTCCAGTAGTTGGCTGTAGTCATTTTTATTTAACCAATAATTTTAGGGAACAAGGTTTGCATAACAAAAGCTGGTAAATGGATTCATTTGTAAGCAACTAGACCTTTGGAGTACAGAATTTAGCATTACAATACATAGTAACAGATTAAACCTCAACAGCAGTGAATTACTGTCTAAATGAGGTCTAGTCTTGTTTTGAGTTTGTGCTCCTATGATAGGACCTTCCATATTCTGCATCCAGTAGCATCTTTACAGATCACCTACACAAACTAAGAAATTAGTTCAGAGACATGGGAGAACAAGAGGAAGTTCGTGGCATGCAAAAAATAGCACATGGGCAGTGTCCAGGGGCTATGAGCAGAGCTAAGGTAGTCTCAGTGTGAGGGAGACAGAGCTCTGGCCTTCCACAGGGATCTCAGTGAGGGCCTGGAGCCTGGGACACTCTAGCCAATGCTGGGCTGCATGGAATGAGGGAGGAAATTGTCTCCCTGCTCTAGTCGGAAACTGTTAGTTTCCCAAAGGCTCCAAAGAGCACCCCATAGCTCCTTCCCTCTGCCCTTGGGCACCCAGGTGCCGTATGGCCTGGGGGATACCCAGGTATTGCCAGAAGTGGCATCCGAGAGCATTGCCTTTCCAGAGACTGAAAAGCAGTTCTTTGGCAAGCACATCAGAGTTCTCATCTGAGAACTTCATCAGGAACAGGCACTGAAGCCTGGAGGTGACATCTAGGCCAGAGGAGCAAGGACATCATCAGATTCAGCCAGGGGAGATGCACTGGGAAAGGGGGCTCTAGGGGAAAGCAGCAGGGACCCTTGTGAGACACTTGCATCTGGAGACGGGAGCACTGAGGACCCCCCAGCAGAACACTGGAGCTCTCAACCCTTATGTAAAGAATGACTTATTACATCCGAGTCCCCTCAGAGGTCCCTCTGAGCATGTCAGAGACTCGAAGCTTTGCAAGTGTCTTGTTCTTGCTTCTCTTAAAATCTCACTTGCTCCTAATTTTGCAAACCAATGTCTATCTTTTACATAAAGAAAATTGGAGTGCTGTTTTCCTGAAGTTTCCCAGCCGGAGAAGCTACCCGTAAGATGATAGCAGCCAGGAGGGCCAGGGTCTAGGACACAGTCTTTCCGACTCTCTCCCTGCTGACTCCTGCCAACACCAGGCGATGTCTCTGTGGGTCCCCAGCCTCTCAAATGGCTAGCCTTCAGCTGTCTTCATCTTGGCACCCATCCGAGGTCACCCAGTTTCTGTCACCTCCGGGAACTGCTTCCCCTCCCCTATCTTAGGTTTGGGAATTCTGCCAATCCCCAGCTTCCTCCTCCCTTGATAAAACATTGGAGACCTATTTCTGATAGAGGGTGCTGGCCTCAGAACAAGGCCAGCACTTCTCTCAGGTCACAAGCTCTTTCTATGATCACTGACCTCCCTCCAAGCCAGAACTCCAGATTCTTGTGGGAGGAGATGCACCCAGGGGGAGAGTCTGTGTGCACCCAGCTCCCTCACCCCAGCGCTTTCTTGCCTCGTGCTCAGTCCTCTTGATTTCTACTCATTGCTTAGTCTCAGTTGAAATGCTGCATCTCTGGGGACACCTCTTCAACAAGCCTGAAAGATGCTTCAGAGAGGACCACACCTATGTCCCAGGGTCCCTGCCGTGGTGTTAATGGTTTGTCTATACAGCCGACTTACCACAGAGAGGGACTGGGCTTGTGCTACAAGTCCCTGGATCATTCACAGTACCAATGGCAAAATGAGAGGGAGAAGACAGCCAGCGGCTGTGTTGTTGCTGGGCAGATGGGTGCCAGGGAGGCAGAACCTTGGCGTTTCTGTCAGGATATGACGGGATGGTTTTCTGTGTGCTTCCTCCTGCCCACACCACCCTGTGATGACAGCGGTAACATACAGGACCAATGTAGGCCACTCACACTACATTGCTCACACACAGCCCGTGTACACCACAAAGCTCACACACAGTCCGGGCACACCACAATGCTCACACACAAACCCTCATCACCATCAAGATGATCTTCCTTCCCTTCTTTTCTCCCTCCTTTTCTTTCTCTTCTTTTCTTTTTCCAGTTTGAAGGGGCTGGAGAGACGGCTCAGCAGTTAAAAGTACCTGTTCTTCTAGAGTACCTAGGTTCAATTCCCAATACTCACAAAGTATCTCACAACCATCCATAACTCCAGTTCCAGGGGAACTGATAACTTCTGACCTCCAAATGCACTGGGCACACATGTCAGGCACAGGTATACATGTTAGCAAAACACTCATACATATAAAATAAAATAGATCTAAAAATAAAAATAAAATTCAGTTTGAAACAGGGTTTCATTATATAATGAATTATATAATCCGACTTCTCTAGAAGTCACTATGTAGATCAAGCTCTCTTCAGACTTGTAGCAATCCTCCTGCCTCTCCATCTTCTGAGAGCTGTGGGTTTAGACATATATCAAAAAGCCTGGTTATAGGGTTTCCATTATAAAGATAGTGAAAAATAGACTACACAACAAAATGAACTCACTAACTATTAATAATAGTCCATTTCTGCTGCTAGAAGCTCAGTATGACAGACTGGACACACGCACACACACTCATACATACACTCACACACATTCATGTGCACACTCACATCCACACACATATTCATACACTCACTCACACACACATTCACACAGACACTCACATATACTCACACATATGCTCACTCACATACACATTCATACATACACTCACACACGAGTACACACTCATTGATATTCACACACATTCGCACATATATTCACACATACACACATACACTCAAACACACATTCACACACACATATGCTCACTCACACACACATTCACACATACACACACACACAAGCATATACTCACTCATATTCACACACACACACACACACACACACACACACGGTTGATTTTGGGTCTAGGGTCTACAGGGGAAGGTGGAGGGTCAGAATCTAGTGATGCTTTCCTTATTGTCATGAAGCATAGCAGGTAAATGACAAGCAGAGTACACGCATGGCCTTTCTGCACATTTATCATGCCAAGAAGATCTGACAGAAGAGGCCCCATCCTGACAACTCTTCTGATCCCCATCATGTCCTGAAGGCCCCACCTCTGAACCTCAGTGTTAGATCGAGTTTCCACCCACTTAGAGTCTCCCTCACAAGGAGTAGAATTTCAACACAGGGAGTTTCAAGGGATCTACACCCAAATCACACCCCGGCTGCAGCATGGACACGTGGACCTGTCCGTAGACCAGGGCTGTGGGCACCGTTTCGTGAACACTCTAGCTCTGTTTCTCTGCCTTCCTCAGGATTGTCTCTGCTCAGGTTTGCTTTCCTCATCCTGTGGATGGCTACCAGTGGTCACCATGGTTATCTGTGTCCTAAATGACATCTGGACAAGAGGCAACTTCTACCATGCAATTATCAAGCTTGTCTTTCTGGGTGTGGTGGTGGTGCAATGGGTGGAGAGGAGGAGTTGGAGGCTAGCCTGGGCTACATAACTTCATAACAAGATCCTATCTCAAAAAAGAAAGAAAGAGAAAAAGAAAAAAGAAAAGAAAAGAGAAAGAAGAAGAGGAGGAGCAAGAGGAAGAAAAAAAGGAAACAGAGAGAGTGCTCGTCCTGTGATCTCTCCTGACTGCCGTTAAAGGGCTCAGTGGGTCCTGAGAAAATATGTGAGCAGAATATTTCAGGGCCCCTGTCTCCCTGTGGAGGAGTCAGGTGGCTGCGGCCCCTCATCTTCTACTGTATTTCACAAAGTTGTAGCTGGAGTGAGATGAAGCCTCACATGTCTTCAGGACTCCCTGGGAGATGACAGCCATGATGCTAACAGTACCCATGAACCAAGACTTCATTACGTCACAAAATTATCAATCTCCCCATTCTCCATTGTGCTAGGGGGACCTGGAATTCCTCAAAATCTCTCTTCCTTGGGAGCTGAAATATCAATACATCTGAAAGTAAAAATACATCTTTCCAAGCACCTGCCGCATGGGGGAAAGGCTGTTCTTGATGCTCTAAGAAAGGAACAACGGAAGTGAATTAAAGGGTGGGAGCTTTTGTGGCTTGTGATTTTAATGGTGTCTAGTTTTGTCATGTGGCTGGGGTGGTCTCTTCACTGTACCAGAATCTTACGGAGTGGTTTGTTTTATTGTGGTGACCTAGAGGCAGAGGACTCAGCTGGGCAACGCAGTAAGTCTATAACCCTCAAAGGCCCATTCCTAAGGACCCACCTCCACCAACAGTACCTCTTGCCCCCAGGGTTCCCCCACCTCCCAAAACAGTGCCACCAGTTGGAGACCAAGTATTCAGATGCATGAACCCGTAAGAGACATTCCTCCTTGAAATTGTAACTCATATGGTACTATAGTACAGATTGCATTCCTCCAAATTCTGATATGGAAGCCCTAACCCAGTGTGACTTGGGTTATTTGAAGATTGTGCCTTAAAAAAAAAAACGTAATTAATGTTGAATGGAGTTATAATAGGTCTGGCAGAAATGAAGATATTCTTGTTTATTTGTTGAGGCAGGGTCCCTCTGTGTAACCCTGCTTGTCTTTGAACTCACTATGTAGATCAGGCTGCCCTTGAACTCATAGCCTCTGCCTCTCAAGTGATGGGATTAAATGTATGCACCACTATGCCTGGTTTAAAAATAAAGATAACATTAAAAGAGACATTTTCTTGTGTCTCAGTCTGACTATCAGACTATAGAAACAATGAACCCCAAAGAAATAGTAATTTCCTTATGAATCTCATACTGGGTGAACCAAAAGACATCAGCCAGAGAGGGAGTGTGTCTCCTGGAAAGAGATTTCACACAGTACCACTACGTTGTCTGACTACCTTTCATGAGGAGCTGAAGCCTAGACGATGGTGGTTCAGTGCTGGGCAGGGCCACACTATGACTGGGGCTGCTTAGATGCTCACGTCCTTGGCCTCTGATTAAACTCTGGTCTTACTTCAGGGACCCCCGTCACAAGACTGACCTGAGGGGTTTGTTGGGTCTCCTTGCCCCTGTTCCTAACACGGACACATTAGATAAATTTCCTCTTTTTTACTTTCCACTTTTAACTTGGCTCTTTTAATTGTCTTACTGACTTGGGAGCACAGGCTGTGCCCCAGGTTTGATAACAAGGTCGTATGGGTTAAGTCACTGATCCAATATGATTAGTATCATTTAAGAAGAGGAAAGCACAAAAGGATACATGTGTTCAGAGACAGGGCCACCTGCTGCTGTGAGAAGGTGGACACATACGCCAAGGAGAGAGGGTCAGGAGAAAAAGACACTTGCTGACACCCCCATGATGAACTTCAAACCTGCAGAACTGTCAGAAATGGATTCCTATTGCTTCAGACACCTAGTCATGGTATTTCACTATGGTGGCCAAGCAGGCGATAGCTCTTGAGTAGCTGTCCAGCAGCCTTGGAGAACTGGGTACCTGAAAGGGAGGCTAGGAATGCAAAAGGACAGGCGGGTGAGAGAAGAATGAAGCCAAGACAAAAGACAAAGATCAAGGCTCAAAGTTTAGCTTTCAGTTCTGCGTTTATATAGGGAAAACCTACAGACCCATCCTACGTTTCAGCTGGATTCTGTTGCAAAGCAAACTCAGCGGGCAGTCTGCTCCTCAAGGTTCTGGTAGAGTAGGCCAGGTGCCTACTGTAGCCAGGTCAGCTAGGTTGGTGGAAGACCAACTGTGGCAAACAATTAAGGTCCGTTTAGCCTGCTCAAGGCTGGAGAAAGGGCACACTCTTGGTTGGTCATGATCCATTGATCCGAAAGAAAACTTGCCCATGGTTATGTGATAAGAGATTGCTAACAACTCCAGAGCCAGAGTTTGATCAATTGGAATTGCCAATTCCTGTGGTATCACCACTTCCATGAGGGCCAACATCAAGCACCTGGTATGATTTCACTCAGCACCCAGTTGAGAACCTACCGTAGACTTTTGCCATTGAATGCAAGCTGGCTCCAACCCAACCTGTTATCTGTCAATGCCAGCAGCAAATAACTTTTTAAAAAAAAGATTTATTTACTTTATGTATATGAGTACACTGTAGCTGTACAGATGGTTATGAACCTTCATGTGGTTGCTGGGAATTGAATTTAGGACTTCTGCTCACTCTGGTCAACCCCACTTACTCTGGTTAACCTTGCTCGCTCAGTCCCTGCTCACTCCGACCCAAAGATTTATTTATTACAATAAATAAGTGCATTGTAGCTGTCTTCAGACACACCAGAAAAGGGTGTCAGATCTCATTACAGATGGTTGTGAGTCACCATGTGGTTGCTGGGATTTGAACTCAGGACCTTTCAGAAGAGCAGTCAGTGCTCTTAACCACTGAGCCATCTCTCCAGACCCACAACTAACTTTTAGTAGCACATTGCAGGTGGTATTTTTCATAATAAATTAGCATTTTCCTAGCCTGCCCTCCTCATCCTCTGCATGCACACACACACTCACATGCATGCAGCCAAATGATTTGAAAATATGGTAGTTCATGGGTTCTCATGTCTTTATTTTTCAGTTCTAAGTCTATGTGACATATTAATAAAACATAGGAAACAATAATGTAAATGTCTGGCTTTTTTTGTTTGTTTGTTTTGTTTTTGTTTTTTCTAGACAGGGTTTCTCTGTGTAGCCCTGGCTGCCCCAGAACTCATTCTGTAGACCAGGCTGGCTTTGAACTCAGAAATCTGCCTGCCTCTGCCTCCCAAGTGCTGGGATTAAAGGCGTGCACCACCATTGCCTGGCTTTCTTTTCTTTCACAGGCACAGAGCTCCCCACTAGGGCCACTGAGAGGAAGAAAGGTGTTTCCCACCACAGTGGGGAATCTGCTTTTTTCAGGTAGTATTCCTGCTCCCATTTCTTCACTCATGCAAATGAGCTATTTCCCAGCAACCTTTGCTTTCATTCCTATTATTTACCTATCATATTGTAATCTACTTAGGAAGATATGTGTTAATTTCATATCTATCATGGCTTTCACATCCTAGAGCAGTTTTAAAGGTACTTGAAATTTGTATCTGAGCATCCTGGTTCCTCAGGAACAAATTTGAATGATTAATTGGACATATTCCACTCCACTCTAATTCAAGTGGTAAGTGAGGTATCTAGCCGTGTCGGGTGTGACCCCCCTCACCCCCTGGTGTCTAGCCGTGTCCTGTTGTGTGTGCCTCCCCCACCCCTTCCTTCTGGCTGCCTCTGGCTCAGCCCTCAGCCTCCTGCACCATGGGGCAGCAGGCCGCAGCTCCATTTCCTTTTCTCTGAACTCCATCTTGAGTCTCCATGAGTAGACTTCACAGGTACCCTTCCTCCCTCTTTCAATACTTTTGTTGTTTGTCTCATCCAAGTCTTCTATGTGGCTCTTGTCAGGCTGCAGTCACTACAGAGCCTGGGTTGCCTTGGAACTTGGAAGCAACCCTCCTCCCTCAGCATCGCAAGTGCAGGGCTCATAGGCCTGTGATCTCACATCCACTCCCACTGCCATAAACTCTTAGCTCCTGCTCCTTCTACAGACCCTGTTTGCTAAGGAGTTGGCCGTGACAATGTGTCTCCCGGGCAGAGCTCTCCTCTCAGCAAACCTAGAGAAAAGGTGCTCCCACGGCCCAGTCTGGGAGTCCTCCAGCCCAGTGTACCACGGTGTCATATGGATGAAGTAGTCAGATGACTGCAGGAAGGCCTTCTGGGAGTGTGAGGGAGCAGGGGCACCGGTGCCAAAACAGCCAACCAATGCCACCTCAAACTGCTGGGGAACCTGCCGAGCGGGGTTGCGAGCTGAAGGCCTCGACCCTCACACAAAGGAAGAAGACAGAGAAGGAAGAAAGAAAAGGAACGGGAGGGAAGGAAGAAGGGGAGAGGAAATCTACCACACAGGGAGTATCCATCCCATCGAAACCAAAACCGGTACAAACCTGGGCTGTTTCTTTTCCTCTCTGATCCCACACCTGAGTATTCACTTAACCAAACACAAAAATATCTCCTTAAGGGTTGGCATCTCTCCTACTCTCTAGAGCTCTTTCTCACTTGTCCTTTGTAGATCTATGTTCTCTCTGCTCAGGAGAATAGAAAATAAAAAAGAAATCTGCCTTAAAAATCTTTTCCAACGTAGCTGGATTTGGTGGTGTGCATCCGTAATTTAGAAGCACAGGGATTATCATGAGTTCAAGGCCTGCCTGAATTACAGCTTTTTTTTTTTTTTTTTGGTTTTTCGAGACAGGGTTTCTCTGTATAGCCCTGGCTGTCCTGGAACTCGCTCTGTAGACCAGGCTGGCTGGCCTCGAACTCAGAAATTCGCCTGACTCTGCCTCCCAAGTGCTGGAATTAAAGGCGTGTGCCACCACCGCCCGGCTTGAATTACAGTTTCTGTGCAGGTGAGACTCCATCCACCCTGCTCCCAAATATTTACAATCAGGATCAAGAAGCTGCCAGTGCTAAGTAGGGACAGGTGTTGGGCGGCCTCTCCTTTAAGGGCATCTTTGAGCTCTTGTTGGTAAGGATAGCCAGTGGGTACCTCGGGTTGACCTCAGCAGGGGCAGGTCACGCCTACTGACATGTAAGCTTCCTTTTGCTTCACACCATTTCTCTGTGAAATTATTTCTAATACCATCATGATCTAACAAGGAGTACTCTCTGCTCACAGCAGTTCCCAAGTGCCAAGACCGACACAAGATTTCAGGGTGCAGCTTCCAAGCCACTTAACAAGAGTGCAGGTCTCAATAGTTTTAATTGTTCCCGGGAGGCTCCGAGAGGCCCAGCCCGGGTCTCCCTTGAGCTGGTATTATGGAACCTACTGAAGGGAAAAAAATTAAAATAGAATGAAGAAAAAACTGCCAGCAAGCCGGCCAGACTCTTTCTCTGCAGTTTCCAAGAGTCTGAACACAGTCAGGGGTGAGGCTAAGAGACCCGGTGGTCTGCTCCATTCTGGGGCTGACTGCAAAATGTGGGGCTTTTGCTCAGTCTCCCTCCAGCCCACACTTCCTAACTATCCAGGGACAGGAAGGCTGGCTCTGAGGTACTGGGAGGGATGAGCTGATTAGCTGCCTTGTGAAAAGCTTAATTGCACCTCATTTTCTTCTATGTCATTTCCAAACAAAGCACAGTCTTTGAGACAGATAAGCTCAGCTGTCCCTAATCAAAGGTGAAGCGCCACCATTCCCTAAGTGACTCAGGGTGACATCCTAACTGTTCGGATCTGTAGAAACCTCCCATCTCTGTGGCCGCTGAACTGCAGGGAACAAATGAATCACTAAGGGAGCTTGTTAAGTAGCCAAAGTTCTGAGTATCTGCCGCCGCCCCCCCCCCTCCAGCCCCCAGCCCGTGCAGGCTCAGAGGGTGTAGGGTGGGGTCTAGGAATCCCTTCATCTAACAAGCTCCCTAGGTGAATTTACTTCGGGGCACTAGCTTTATTTAAGTGCAAAAGCTGTTCTATAAAATGTCTGCGTCCTTCCGGGTGTTATCCTCCAGGAAGGGGGTTCCCTTGGAGGTACAATGAATCAGCTTTTTCTTTACCTCTAAGTAAAAAATAGATACTATGTCTCAGAAACCAACTATGCATGTCAGCAGAGGAAAACAATAAGGTTGGGGCTAAGGTAGAGGAAGACCTACTTCCTCTCAGAAAACCCGAATGTGGTCAGTGACCCCAGGACATCATCCCAAGCAGGTGGGCTGTTCTCAATCAAGGGAAGAGGGACTGGAGTTTGGGGATGGAATAGCCCTCAGCTGTAACAGCTGGATGGAACAATTCCCTTACCAAGACAATTTCAGCAGTTTCTTTTTGTGAAGCTAATCACCAAATTAAATGTTTTAATTACTAAAATCGCATATGCATTTCTTTTGAGACTAGAGCATCATCAGAACACACTCCCCCAGAGGGCTAAACTGCTTGCTTTCAGGGAAGGGGTGTCAGGGGGGAGTCCATTTTAATTTCATTATAAAACCGGCTTAAGAACTAAAGGTGCAGGACTGCCGGATTCCCAGGCAGCTGGGATTTAATGAGCGCAATTCAAAGCTGGGAGCCTGCTAGCCACACCCATATTAATATGTCTCTGGTAGAAAGAATGACAGAGAGAGTGACACACTGCTCTTCTTGTTTGAAATGCTTTTAAAATAACTGTTGAAATGGCTGACATGGAGGAGCCTCGTGTCCAGACAGTCCGCGTCGCCCTGCCTGTCACTCAGGCCCTGCTAGGAAGAAGCAGCTGCCTAGCAAATCCTGGGCAGGAGCCTGGGCAGTGGCTTTGGAAGCTGAGGTACAGCTGGGTTTATTCTTGATGGCAGCCAGATCCCTCCCCCAAGGCCGGAGCCAGGAGGAGCCTCTCTTCCCATACTTTATCTTGAGCTCTTTGTTGCATAATCACTGGAGTCATTATGCTCATAATAGTCTGTGATTTCCATTTTCCCAGTCATGAACACATGACAATAAGAAAAAAAAATGTCTTGTTCTGAACATTTTGAGGTCCTAAAAATAAAAGGTGCTGGGTAAGCCTGCGGTGGACCGGAGGCGGAGGTGGGAGCAAGGCAAGAGAAAGCAGAGGCGACCTTTGTTGGCTGCTTTCATGGTCAGTGAGCACTGAGGCAAGCCTGTGGTACCACAGGGGAGGAGGTGTAGGGGGGTGGGGGTGGCAGGTTCCCGGAGAGCAGGGGATCTTTCTCAAGGTCACCTGTTCTGAGCTTAAGCACTGCTGAGTAAGTGATGGTTTCTCTCTCTCTCTCTCTCTCTCTCTCTCTCTCTCTCTCTCTCTCTCTCTCTCTCTGTCTGCATCCTGGGAGGCTGTAGTGTCTTGTGCAGGGACTTTACCATCACTTACATGAGATTCAATTAGGTCATGGACTTCAGTTCTTTTAACAGTGTGGAGACACTAAAATATATTCGGCACTGTCTGGGAGCTAACTGAGAACACTGAAGCCCATGCCTAGACTGAGCGGTGGGTTATTGCCATCTTTGACACAGGGCTCCCTAGTGTGGTTTCCAGATCATTCCTCAATTGAACGTGACATTCATCATAAAACCCCAAGAGCTGAAACAGTCTGACCAAGGGGAGAAACATTTCACTTCTGTTTTCCTATGATGACCATAGTTAAGTCTGAGGTAAACCACTGGATCCACGGAGAAGGGACTGTCACCATAACCACTGACTGACTGACTGGTTCTCACCTAGCTACAGGACAGGGAGGACTAACAGGGACGGAAGTGACAGACAAGTTCCGCCTTTCAGAAATGTTAGAGTCCTCGAGGGATCTAATCCTTGTCAGCTGACCTCGTCAGGCCTCAGTTTCCCCATCAGTGAAGTGGCAAACAGTAACAACTGTACTACAATGTGTCCACTATGTATGGGGTCCATCCCAGTGATTACAAACGCCAAATGCACAGCCAGAATAGGAAAGAGTGGAGAGAGATGTCTCACCTACAGTAAGATGTCCAGTAAGGACAGCAACGGGGCTGTTTTCCCAAGTGCTGCTCTCCTTGTAGAGAGGCTTGGAGGGTCCATTCAGAGTAACTTAAAAGAGCATGCTCAGGCACAAGGGGCGGGTTTCTGGGCATGCTCAATTTCAGGTGTGCATCTTTGGGCATGCTCATTTTGAGGTCATAGGTCAAAAGGAAAGTATGCATGGGGACACATGTTCTAGATATGTGTAATTCAGTATTATAATGAGCCAACTTTAGCCTAAAACAATATGAGTCAGAGTATCTTTGTAACATTGACTAGCTGATTATAAGTTACTCCAAAGAGTTTCAGCTGAAAGAGAAATAATGAAAGTACAGTGAACTGCCTTTCACGGGGCCAGCAGCTTCCTGCACTGTGAAGTGGGGCACTTGCTCCTGAGGGCACCTGCTCCCTTATTAGCTAACAAATTCCCACCACAACAGCGGCTGCTTCCCGAGTGCTCCTGCGGCGAAGTGCAGGGACTGAAATGATGATGCCCCGCGTCTTAGTCAGGGTTTCTGTTGCTGTGATAAAACACCATGACCAAACCAGCTTCTGGAGGAAAGGGTGTATTTCTGCTTATACTTTTCAGGCAGGGAGCACTCCATCCCTGAGGGTAGTCAGGGCAGGAACCTGGAGGCAGGAGCTGATGCAGAGCCGTGGAGGATGCTGCTTACTGGCTTGTTCCTGGGCTTTGTTCACCTGCTTCCTAACAGCCCTCAGGGCCAGCAGCCCAGGTTTGATACAACCCCAGTGGGACGGCGCCCTTTCCAATCAATTAGCAATCGAGAAAATTCTCCACAGACTTGTCTATAGGCATTATGACAGAATCTCTCTCTCTCTCTCTCTCTCTCTCTCTCTCTCTCTCTCTCTCTCTCTGTCTCATTTTTCATGTGCATTCTCTGTGAAAGTGTTGGATGACCTATGGTGAAAGAAGAAACAATTCCTGAAGTTGCCCTCTGACCTATACAAGCCTGCTGTGGCACATGGATGCTCACACACGCATATATGCACATTAAATACATACATACATACATATATAATGCATACACACAAAATACATTCATATATTCATACAAAATACATGCATACATAAATGTAATTTTAAAAATAAAAGTAAGGGGAGATGGAGAGATGGCTCAGCGGTTAAGGCCACTGCCTGGGGAAAGTTTGTGAACCGAAGGAAGCTGCTGATGAACATGGAAGGCTGAGTGGACACAGAGTTGGAACTGGGGGATGCAGCAGCCTCTTGCAAGCAGGCAACATAGACTCCCCGGTTATAATGCAAATGTAATAGGGGGCTTGAATAGGTACGCCCCCCCATGGACTCTGTGTTTGAATGCTTAGCCTGTAGGGAGTGGCACTATTAGGAGGTTGGCCTTGTTGGAGTGGGTGTGGCCTTGTTGGAGGAAGTTTGTCACTGTGGGGGTGGGCTTTGAGGTCTCCTATGCTCAAGCTATGCCTTCAGATCAAGATGTAGAACTCTCAGCCGCTTCTCTAACACCATGTCTGCTGACATACCACTGTGCTCCCTGTCATGATGATAATGGACTAAATTAAACCTCTGAAGCTGTAAGCCAGCCCCAATGAAATGTTTGCCTTTATAAGAGCTGCCGTGGTCATGGTGTCTCTTCATAGCAATGGAAACCCTAACTAAGACAAAGACCAAAATCCCAGAACTGATGTGTTAGCACACTTTCATTTGACCCACTAGCACGATGAGGTCTCCACAGAGGGGTTTCTAACAAGGACAGGCACATTCTGAGCCATGTGCTATGTGGCAAGTGGCCCACGATATTGAAAGTTTCCTCCCTTTCCAGGAAACCTTGTGGGTAAATGAGCCTGTACAACTGCTTTGGGCCCCTCTCCTGGGAGACGGGTCTAGCCTGCTGTCCCTCTTTTCTGTAATAAACCAGTTCTAGATTTTTTCCTTGTTTGTTTCTTTGTTGGGAGACATTTTAAAAAATCTATTTTATTATATTTTGTGTATGGATGTTTTACCTCCACATATGTCTGTGCACCATTTGCATGCAGTGCCCACAGAGGCCAGAGGAGGGTGACTAATTTCAGATGGTTGTGAGCCATCATGTGGATGCCATTCTCCAGTCCAGGATGAGTCATCGATTGCTCCTGTAAATGATTATAGTGATAAAGCTCCTCTGAAAAGTTCTCAACCCTCCTGATGCTGCGACTCTTTAAGATAGTTCCTCACATTAAAATTATTTTTCATAGCTACTTCAGAACTGTAATTTGCTACTGTTATGAATAGTGATGTAAATATCTGCATTTTCCAATAGTCTTAGTTGACCCTGTGTAAAGGTCACTTGACCCCCACAGGGGTCACGACCCACAGGTTGAGAACCTCTTCAGGGCTTTGCCCACTTTGCTGAAGCAGAGCTGGGGACTGGCCATTGGGAGCTCACCTTGACAGGACTGCTCAGCTCTGCACAGCTCCAGTCCCTCCTCTATTTAAGCCTAATGCGCTCATCAGAATACAAAAGATGGACTTGGATCATTAGACCTCTTTCCAATGTGACCGCACTGAATTTTCACCCACCTCTTTGGTTGGCATTGGGGATGGGTGGCTGAGTCTAGCATGTGAGACTACTGAACCCCAGGATTTCCCCAAAACTGACTACAGTGCCCTGTACTTGTGTGTATATGTATATATGTACATGTGTGTATATGTATCTATAGACTTAAACCTAGATTTTCAGTATAAAAGAAGACATTTACTATTTTTCTTTCTTTCCCCTTTCTACCCCTTTCTTATATCCACCTATAATTTCTACCCTACAGGAAACAAAGGACTCAGCCAGCAAATAACAGAATGAGGCTTCTTCAAGCCAGAGAACGTCAAAGAGAGCCAGTAAGTCAAAAGCTGGGGAGGTAGGATGCTAGGGGAGGGTTCTCTGATTTCTGACCTCCAAGCCTCTAAAAAACAAAACAAAAACCCCCTCAGTTCTGTTGTTTCCAGCTACCTGCCAGTCACTTGCAGTCTTAGGGGCATGGTTTGCCCAGACTTCCAGCTGAAATTCCAGGGTACCTTACAGAACTTTGTACTATTTTTTTTTTCAATTTACATGTCTTTTGTAGATGTTAATTATTGTGCCAACTTTTATAACAAACCTACTTCAAGTCAGATTGCTCTCCGGCCCTCCCCCGCAATTTGCTCTTTAGGTTTCTCTAGAGCCTTCAGACTTTCTTGTGATTAATCATTGTATGCGTGTTGGGTCTTAGGTCAGTGCCACAGGGAACAAGAGGACTCTTTCACAAGATGACCATTCTAGCAGAGTCTTGGGTACGTGTATAAGGTGACATGGTGTGACCTTAGGTTCAGGTGTGTGTGCCAGGTTACATACAGGGAACAGATGATAAATTCCAAAGAGCAAGGCCTCTAAAGTAACCTGGTGGCAGCTCTGAGCTCAGGCATCAGGGGAGGAAGGTGGGGTTGGGCACACACCCCCTTTTAGGTTCCATGGTCTCCTCCTTTCAGCTATCCACAGGAGTGGGTTGGCTAGTAAAGAAGGCAAATGTATCTATGTGCCTCGGCCGCTGACCATTAGTTTGGGGATTCATTTTGTTTGAGTTGTGGTTCACACTTGGGAGCTGTCTGTGACTACAGGCATGTGCCACCTTTTGGGCTTGCCTCTAGAATTTATTGTGGTTTAAGCACTGTGGAGTGTGTTGGGTCAATGAATTAAGAAACAAAACAAACAAACAAAACCCCCACCATACAGGGAACAGAAATGACAAATGGTGGGGGGGGGGTTCAATTGTATGTTAAATAACTTACATCAGGCCTAAAATTAGAACTAACGTAATTCACTGGCGTACCTACCAAAGGAGTGCTACTATCATTCTCAAGGCATCGAAAATTACAGTTTCCCTGATGCCACATGGTAGGGCTTCAAAATTAAAGAGTCTGAATCCTGAAACCTTATTGTCTCTGAGACTCCAGCACACAAGCTCCGAGTGAGACTTCAGCGCAGGGTGGTCAGCACAGCACAGACTCGTGTGTGAGAGTGACCCTGACTCGTCTACTCAACTGGTAGAGTTTATTGGGCATGTACTTTGTACTTCTAGATCTTTCCTGTAACATGATCAAATAGGAACATCACAGTTCCACTCTTTACAGAAGAATCCAGGTCTGTGCACATGCAGTCCCTTTATATCAAATACAACACAGAAAGTTTTAAAAGAAAATGGGGCTAGAGAGATGGCTTGCTGGCAAAGAGCACTGGCTGCCCTTACAGAGGGTCACGGTTTGGTTCCCAGGTCCCACATGATGGTTATGCATAGTTCCACTTCCAAAAGATCAGACACCATATTCTGACCTTTGTGGGCACCAGGCATAGCTCACATACACATGCAGGCAAATATTCTTACACATAAACTAAAAATAAAACAAAGTCTTACTACCCAATAAAACCCACTGGTACTATATGGTATGACTGACTGCTATGATAAGCCTGACAAAAGCTGAGATGAGAACCATGAACATTTCAGTTCATAATTCCAGGTGACAATCCACCATACGAGGGAAGCCAAGGCATTGGATGCTCACTTCAAGGTCTTATCTAGACAAAACTCACATAAAAGTAACATTATGACCAAAGAGTCATATAACAGATCATACCACATTCAGCCATTTTGTGCTGACTAATAGACTACCCTACACATCCAATGTCAGCCATCATGGCCCATACTAGATGTCTAGCAAGCATGTTGTTCTAACTATAAATGATAACATCACAGTTTGCTGAACAGCCTTTAGGTCCACACTCTGCTAAGTGCCAGGTAGAAAATATCAAAGCTTCGCTGACTAAAGGAAAAGCTGAGTTTATTATGTACATGCATATAAGACAAAATAAACACACCTCCACAAAATTTTTGCTGACAAAATTCCAGATGTAATTAGCATAATTTAAAAAAATATTTTTTTGTGTACTAATAGGAAAAATAAAACTCTTGGAGAGGCAAGCTAACTGGCTCAGTTAGTGCCTTCTATCACCAAAATCTAGGCCACATTAATCATGTCTCTCTTTTTTATACTTTTTAAATTTGTTTACTTTTATGTGCATTGGTATTTTGCTTGCATGTATGTACATGTGAGAGTCTCAGATCCTGGAGTTACAGACAGTTGTGAGATACCATATGGGTGTCAGGATTTGAACTCAAGGCCTCTGGAAAAGCAGTCAGTGCCCCCAACCACTGAGCCATCTCTCCAGCCCAAATTAGCCATTTCTTAGTAATGACCTGCAATGAAATTTTATGTGCTTTGTCTCTGAAAATGCCTTTTTACATTAAAGGGCACAGTAAACGTGAGCACCTAGTGGGCCTCTGTATCCATGGTTTCTGCATCCATGGACTCAACCAACCAAAGATCAGAGACATCTTTAGAGGTTAGGGATGCAGTTTGGCGGCGGGGTGTTTACCTAGAATGAAGCATGAGACTTAGGGATTCTCTGTGTAGCCCTGGTTGTCCTGGAACTCACTCTGTAGACCAGGCTGGCTCTACAGGCCAGAGATCCTCCTGCCTCTGCCTTCTAAGTGCTGGGATTAAAGGTGTGCGCCACCACTGCCTGGTGAAAATATATTGTTATAAGTGCTGTGGCAGGGAGGGTGCAAGGCTGGAGAGATGGCTCAGCTATTAAGAGCACTGGCTGCGTTTCTAAAAGAGCTGGGATTTGATTTCCGGAATCCAAATGGCAGCTCACAACTGTCTGCCAACTCCAACTCCAAGGGATCCAATGCCTTCTTCTGGTTTCTGAGGAAAAATAAGAAAGAAATTTGACCATACTGAACATGTACAGATTTCTTTTTCTTGTCATTATTTGTAATGACACAATGTAGTAACTACTGGCATCACATTTATAGTGCCTTGGATAGAAAAAGCAATCCAGATGATTTAAAGTATATGGGGGCATGTACATGAGTTACACTCAAATGCCCTACCATCTGTGTGTGTGTGTGTGTGTGTGTGTGTGTGTGTGTTCTTTGGCGTGTACATTTGTTTTCATATGTGAAGGCCAGAGGGAGGATCTCAAGATGTCATCCCTCGGCCTGCCTCTGTATCCCCAACATTGGCTCTATAGGTGCACACGGCCACACCCACCTTTTTATATGGGTGCTGGGAGTCCAAGCTCAAGCCTTCATGTATGGATGGCAAGAACATTACCTACAGAGTCACTGATGTACCATCTTTATCCAGGACTTGTGCATCCTTGGATTTGAATACTTCAGTGATCTTGTAACAGCTGTCCCTTAAACTGACAAAGGTTCATTTTTTTTTAAATGGGATCTCTGACTCATAGACTGCTGGGCACAAGTACCAGAGGCCCATACTGGGACTGGATTGTGATTCTGAAGTTGAGGTGTCCTGTGGCACTGAGTACTTAGCCTGTGTACTCTGACATTATGTCCAGGCAGCAGTGTCAGAACCAAACTCAATAAAATAACAATGACCACCACCCTGGTACTGGGGGTATAGCTCCAGGCTACAGTACTTGCTGATCATATGCAAGGCTTTGGTTTCAATTCTCAGTACCAAGAAAAGGCAGTGTCATACTTTCTGACTTCAGGTCAAGAAATTCAGTGATTCATGTTGACAACTTGTACTTGAAAAATTCAAAGTATTTTATAGGAAAAAGAAACAAATGCAGTTTTATTCAGGCTTAGCATAAATATTAATTGACTAGAAAGGTCATAACTCTAGCTCTGATTAAGAAGATATCCTTAGCCGGGAAGTGGTGGTGCATGCCTTTAATCCCAGCACTTGGGAGGCAGAGGCAGGAGGATTTCTGAGTTCGAGGCCAGCCTGGTCTACAAAGTGAGTTCCAGGACAGCCAGGGCTACACAGAGAAACCCTGTCTTGAAAAACCAAAAAAAAAAAAAAAAGAAGAAGATATCCTTTAGCCGGGCGATGGTGGCACACACCTTTAATCCCAGCACTTGGGAGGCAGAGGCAGGCAGATTTCTGAGTTTGAGGCCAGAAGCCAGTCTGGTCTACAGAGTAAGTTCCAGGACAGCCAGGGCTACACAAAGAAACCCTGTCTCAAAAAACCAAAAAGAAGAAGAAGAAGAAGAAGAAGAAGAAGAAGAAGAAGAAGAAGAAGAAGAAGAAGAAGAAGCAGCTACTCTTTAAAGGTTCAGAAGGCAATTCTAAAATAGATATCTAGTGCCAGTAAAATCTTTCTGAAACAGGCATCTGTGGCAGTTATTTTTTTGTTGCTGTGATAAAATTTCAGACCAAAGACAACTCAATAAGTAGTTTATTTTGGCTTATGGTTCCAAAGACTAGCTGTCCTTAATGGTGTGAAGGCATGGAGGCAGGCAGCTGGAGCAGGAAACTGGCTGATGACATTTCAACTACACACAAAAGGCAGCATTTGAGCTAGAAGTGGGGAGAGGCTACACACTCTTAAAGTCTGTTCTTAGTACTTGCAGCAACAAGACTTTCATCCTAAAGTTTCGTAACCTCTGAAACAGCACCACCAACTAGAGATCAAATGTTCAAATATATGAGCCTATGGGGATGTTTCTCACTCCAACCTCCAGAGCATCTTTCTAAAAAATAGATGAATATTAATAGATCGGACCACTATTCTAAAAGCCTGTGTATCAAAACAGCAGGAACTATCTAGAAAAAAGTATAAATCTTCTGTGGTGGTTTGAATAGGAATGGCCCCCACAGACTCACGTGTGTGAGTGAATGCTTGATCCCTAGGAATGACACTACTAGGGGGCGTGACCTCATTGGAGTGGATGTGGCTTTGTTGGATGAAGTGTGTTACTATGGGAGGTAGCTTTAAGGTCTGCTATGTTCAAGCTATACCCAGTGTGGGACACAGGCTCTTCTGCTACCTGCAGCTTAAGATGTAGAACTCTCAGCAGCTTCTCTAGCACCATGTCTGCCTACATATCACCCACCCCATGGTAATGGACTAGACCTCTGAGGTTGTAAGCCAGCCCCAGTTCAGTGTTTTCCTTTATAAGAGTTACTGCTATTGCTGTGTTTCTTCACAACAAGAAAACCCTAAGACACCAACTGAAAAATTTGGAACAACAGAGCAACAGTGATGTTTACAATGTAAAAATGTTCCAGGAATCAAATAGAAAACGAGCCTCCCAGAGACAAAGGCAAGCCACAAAAAGAAACTATACGGATACAAAGTATTTGACTCTCGTGCAGTAAGAAGAGTAGCAAATGGAAATAGGGAACTGTTGTGGGTGAAGAGCCATCCCGAGGCTGTTTCCCGGCTCTAACTGGGTTCCCTGTGCCCAGCCTCTTCTTGCCTCTCCTTTAGTTGACGCTGCTCGCTCAGCTTTGCTGTGCTACCTGTCCCTGTCAGACCCTCACTGGTGACAGCAGCGGAGCAAACCAGAGATCTGTTTAGAAATTTTATTTTTTTTAAAAAAAGATTTGTTATATATATGTAAATACACTGTAGCTGTCTTCAGACACTCCAGAAGAGGGAGTTAGATCTCGTTACAGATGGTTATGAATCACCATGTGGTTGCTGGGATTTGAACTCAGGACCTTCGGAAGAGCAGGCAGTGCTCTTAATTGCTGAGCCATCTCTCCAGCCCTATAAATTTTATATACAAACTCATACAAAAGGTAAAACTTAAATCAAATTACCCAAACAAGATACCTGTCGAGCAAATTATTACAGTTTGGCTGAGATTATAAAAATAGCCCCCCCTGGCAATGGTCAAAGAGACACCTTGGTGCTAGTGGTGTTCTTTATCTATCAGTCATGGGCAGAGCAGATGCCAGTCCTTTGTTCACCCCAGTTTGATGCCCAGCATAGTGGCCAAAGCTGTCTTATGCCTAGGACACACAAAAATCAAATCAAATCAAATCCAGACAGCACAGCAAGAGAGGAGGAAGACAGACCTGCTGACCACCATGCCACCACAGATCTGCCCTCTAGCGCACAGCTCAGCCTGACCATAGATACTTGCTTGCTGCCATGCTACACCGCACGGATGGAGAATGTGAGGGCCAGCCTGCAGCAGGAGCCATCACAATGGACATAGTCAGATGGGAAGGAGAAGTGAAGCAGTCTGAGCATTGAGAAGAGAGACGGAACTGGAGACTCCAGGGTGGAGAGAAGGAGCCTCTTGTGAGTGGCCAGTCCTGCCACCTGGAGCTATGGTGAGGTTCCAGCCCGAGCTGCTGCTGAGGGCCATGTCTGAATTGGTGGCTAAGAAGTGGCAGGGGTCAGTGTCGATGTCCATGACTCATATTACCATGAGAGAACGTGGGGATGTCTGTGGTCGGGGCAGCTGCTGGAGACCATGTGGATGTCCAGAGGCTGTGCAGAACTGGTCCCTCCCCTCACTGGATATGGCACTCTGGAGAGCAGGCCCCATCTCTTATTGGCAGCAGCATTTGGGAGAGCAGACTCTGCACCTCGCTCAGGCAGAACAGTGGAGCTGGCCCTTTTGGTGGGGGTGGGCATGGGAGAGGTGGGGTGGGTGAGCAGTTCCAGGGTATGAGTGTGGGTTTTACTAAAATGCCCAGGCTGGCCTGAAACCCTATATTAGTGAGGGCAGCACTCAGGGAGTCTGTACAGGACACATGCAAACACCAAATTCTCAGCACAAAGGAGATGTATTATCCTGGTGAGTAGGTGGGCAGCAAAGGCAGCAAGAACAAGCACTTTTTGCAGGAATGAGGTTTTTAAGGAAAAAGAGGGGAGTCTGTGCTAGGAGATCCTGGTAAATTCTGATTGGACATGTTAGCCAAATAATGAATTTTAACTGTTGGGCCTTGGTGTTCAGTCTCAGGGATGAGTCAGTGGCCAAATAAGGGAATGGACCATAGGGGGTAGGTTTAGAAATATGATCTGATAGTTTTTAGCAAGAAAGGGAGAAAGGGCAAGGGCAAGGCCTCTTGGCACCATGTTTGCCACACTCGGGCCTGTTAGAGCCCTTCACTCTCAGTGTAGCTCAGTGCCCTTACTCTCTGGGACTAAAGTCATAAGTCATTTCACACATGTCTTTGAACATGTTTTATGTTGTGCTTTTTTTTTTTACAATGCACAACATGTCCATGTTACAGAGAACACATATGTACATCTGGTCATGCCTGTATTTCTCATTCCCAGATGTCAGCTGAGGTCATCAGCCCTTTTGGACTTAAATAAAATGGGTTGCCCTCTTAGTCTAGACTTTTGGAAAGAACAGCACAGTGTCCTCAGGCAGATTGAGGATTCAAGCTCCCTCTCAGCTGAAAGAGGTTCTTCTCTCCTCTTCCCTGTCCCAGTTCAAAATCAGGGTGCAGCCATTTCCCCAAAGCAGTGCACGGGGCGTGGAGCACGTGCAAGCTGGTTCCTTTCTCTCAAGAGCTGGAGGAGGCTGCTCCCACAAGCTTGGCCTCAGGTGGGCAGAAGCAACCTCCTCCTGCTTCCTATCACAATCCAAGAAGTCTTGATGACTCTGACAGATGTCTGGTCTGGCCAGAAGAGAAACTATGAATAATCATTCTTGCTACTTGATACCTAAACCATTCTGAGAGGAAAGAGGGATGACATCTGAGCCGTGCGTGCGTGCGTGCGCGTGTGTGTGTGTGTGTGTGTGTGTGTGTGTGTGTGTGTGTGTGTGTTTCCTCCTTCCCTCCCTCCCCCCTCCCTCCCTCCTTCCCTCCCTTCCTCTTTGCCTGCCTGCAGTGAGATGAGGGTTTCTGCTCACATGCTCACTAGATAAAGTGCTCACCACAGACCTAGACCCCAGCTCTCTTATTTTTATTTTGTGACAAGGGTCTGGCTGAGTGGTCCAGCCTTACCTTGAACTCCCCGTGCTCCTGCCTTGGCCTCTATATTGATGGGATTACAAGCATGTGCTCTCATCTTTAAGTCCCTCAAGTGTGTGTTACCACGCTCAGCTCCAAGTTTGGTCTAAAGTCACACATTAAACCCTCTAGGGTCAGAGGAGCAGCTCAGCAGTTAAGAGTGCTGCTGTTTGTCCCCAGGGCCACAGATAGGTTCCCAGTACCTGGGTCAGAGAGGTTATAACTACCTGTAACTCCAGCTCCTGTGGGTACTAGTACACACATTACACACAGACACATAAATGAAAATAATCAGACCATGGTGGCACCTAGGAACAGAGGTTGAATTTGAGCCTGCCTGGTCTACATAGCAATATCCAAGCAAATTTAATTTAATTTAAAAATATTTTTTTTAAAGTTCTGGTTTCTCTTCCTATGACATACATTTCTGCTCTAATATAAACCATGAGATGAATATATTTCAATATATCAGAGTTAGAATAGCAGTGATTTTTTTTCCCTTTAATTTTCTTGTGCCTTTTCAAGTTTTCCAGCCTTTCTATGTTGCATGTTTGTTATTTTGTAACTGGGGAGTGCATTCTTTGCCTCCAAGAAAGGGGAGGCTCGTGGGAATGATCTGGGATAGGAGAATGTGGTCCCTTGTGCTCTGGGAGTTGATTAAACCTCCAAGAGCAGGCAGAGCTCCTGGGTGCTTTGGGGAATGGGTGGACTTCAAGGATTAACGATTCCCTGATGTTTACAACTCAGAGAACCCGTGAGCATTCGTTGCTCTCTGGGCTTGCTGTTTCAACATCTCCACAAAGAAAGAAACAATGAAATTCAAGCCCATGACTCCATCCTTCCAATGGAACAATTGTACGCAATGACCTTCCATACCCCGATTTTAAGAGGCCTGCCTGCTTCCTGCTCCTAATTGCTTTGTGAAAGTCACCTCCCTGGCTGCTCTGGGCTGCCTTAGGCTGGGCGGTCTCTCCAATGGAGGGCGGGGCAAAATTGCTTTCCATGTTAGCTTGGCTTCTGTTTTCTGGCCTTCTCCTTCCAAGAGGGTTGGTTCCTCCTGACCCAATTAAATGAGTTCTGGCATTTGTGTGAAGCCGCACACTAAACGAAATGGTTCGAACTTGTTTTTCTTTCTCTAGCAGAAATCTGAGACTCCTTGTTTGTCCTAATTTTGTTTTAGCTTCTAATCTTTTCTCTAGTGGGCACTCAGTGCGTTCATTTGCAACTGCCCAAAGTTGATTCTTTGCATTAAAAACAGACTGGAGCAAGTCTGTTCTCCCCCTTGCCTCCCCCTTTCTTCCTTCCCTCCCTCTCCCTCCCCCCTTTTTTCCTCCCCCTCCTCGTCTCTATTCTTTCACCTCTCTTTTCTCTCCTTTTAACTCTTCTCTTTATACAATTTCATATAGCCCAGGCTAGCCTCATACTTTCTATATAGCAAAGGATGACCTTGAATTTGAATCCTGGTCCTCACCCAGTGCTGAGATTACAGTCCTGCACCACCATGCCCAGCTATGTTCTTGGGTAAAGTTGTTTTGTAGCAATGCTGTAGAGAATGACCACTAACTTGGCACTTAGAACAATGCAAACTTGTTTTCTCTTATTTTAGAAGCCCAAATTACAGAATAGACATGTCAGCAAAGTCGTATTCCCTCCAAAAGCTCTGGGGAGAATCCTTGCAGCTGTTAAGTAAACACTGGAGGCCAGTGTTAGGACCAAGCCACACCAAGACGCAACAGTCAAACTGGAGTCATTCATGTTCAAGCTGAAGCTGAAACCCCTGGTCACAGGATACTCTCTGGCCTGCGTGGAGACATAGCATTCTAATGGGGGCAGCCGGTCACCTGGCCACCAGGGATAAGGGGTTTGCAAATGGGAGACTTGGTAGCAGAACGAGAGGTCTTGATAGAGCAGAACATGAGCACGAGATAGTCCTGATGGCCCCTGAGGCTTACCCTCTCCTCTCCCATTCTTACAGGTGCTGGCCAGAACTTAAATGAACTATCTTTGTACTCCAGGCTTCCTTGCTTTCTCCAAAGCCTCTCTCTCTGCCCTGGGACAGCTCATCCATCAAGCATCTGATCACCTCTGAGTTGACTTCAACAGGGCATTTTTCCCCCCTTCTCTCCTCCTCTAGGTAGCTGCTAAGATTTACAGCTTGCTGGCTCTGAGGAATTTTCTTTAAACACTGATAAGATTATCCTCAAGTTTCCATTTGAATCCATTCTTAAATTCTTTTATTGATGAGACTAAGAACTCCCAAGAAGGCACCTGAATTTCCCCTTTACCAAACTTAAGCTGTGTATTAGACTTCTGTATGTTAGAAAGAATATTTTTGGCATCACACAAATAAACCCCCAAAGTGAAAGTAGCCTGCTATGCTAATCAGAGTTCTGTAGAGTAACAGAACCTATAGAATGAATCTACATATAGAGAAATGGATTTATTAGAATGATTTGCTAGCTGTGGTCCAGTTAATCCAACACTGGCTGCCTATGAATGGAAGGTCCAAGAATACGGTAGTTGTTCAATTCATGAGACTGGATGTCTTAGCTGGTCAAGATATGCCAGAATCCTGAAGACGTAGGCAGGCTCTAATGCCAGTGAAGGAATGGACTTGCTATTGAAGTAAGAGTAGCAGACAAAGAGAGCTTCCTTCTTCCATGTCCTCACAGAGTCTGCCTGCAGAAGGCGTGGTTCAGGTTAAAGAGGGATCTTCCCACCTTAAAGATTCTGATTGGAAGTAGATCATTATAATGCAAACAATTTACTTGAAAAAAAAAACCCTTAAAAGTATACGCAGCCATGAGTTTTAGTTAATTTCCGGTATATCTAGTTGACAGCCATCACACCTGCCTAGGAATTTCTTTTTGTAAAAACAAAATTGCCAGCTAGCCTAGCAAACACACTGGGGTGGAATTTCACCTGGTTTTAGTCTCATGTTGGTTGTGGCTGTGTTCTCCCCAGTAGCTGGGGCCTGACCTCACGGTCTTTTAGAGACTGGCTGGTGTCACCAGATGGAGAAGAGTAAACGATTTTCTTAAGCATCTTTACAATGTTATAGAGATTTATAGAAAACTAGTCCTTGGTGGGTTAACTACCTTTGATAGAAAACATTTTTCTCACAGTAGTATATATGACAACTATATAGAGATCCATGAACATAGGGTTCAACCAGGAAGGATCACCACAGAAATCACCACTATCCAATGGGTCTGTAAGCTTCCTCTTTGAGATTGATGGGGGTGGGGGGGTGGGAAGGCTTGCCCCAGGGTGAGAGAGAGAAGGCAGTAACTTCTTACCTGCTATATATCACTTCTGCTCTATTTGTTGGAATTGTGTAATAAGTACAGTCCACGAAAAGGGGAGGAAAACCAGGAACCACTCTTTGTTGTAGCTTGGCTTTACTAGGTAGCCCAGAGTGTCCTCAAATTTGGTATCCTCCTGCTTCAGCTGAGATGACATGCATGCTCCCTAACACCTGTTAGGAGCCACAGTGTAAATGGAGAAGCAGCAAAGAACGCGGGGACATGGTTTTAAATGACTGTGCTTCTCCACCAGTGACGTGGGGAGGTAGCAGCTTTAGTCTAAGAATTCTATCTGGTTCTTTAGCCAAGCCATCTTGTATTGTGTAAAGGGAGGCCTGGGGCTGAGTTGAGGGGCAGGCCTGAGGATAGGGGAAAAAATGAAGAGGAATTTGGGGTCAAAGAAAAGAGAAGGGGGGGGAACCATACTAGGTGGTCCAAAGGCTTGAAAGAGCATGTCACAGATGATAAATATTTAGTGCTGTGACCTTTAGGATATGACTAATCCAAAGCTCCCACAGACACCTCGAGTGAACGAGACTTTTAATGGTCATTCCGTGCGTGGCACAGAGTCATGGAATTGGTGGAGGGAGTGTTAAGCAGCAGCCACACTAAAGGGCAGCAAGCATCCGCAAACCTACCTAATGCCACCTGCCATAGTCAGTGTCCTGTTGCCTGAAGAAACAGGGCGGCGGTCTCAGTCATCACAAGCGAAAGGGTTAACTCAAAGGTCATGGAACAGTCGCCCCTCCCAGAAGGGCAAGTGTTCCTTTTCCCAGAAGAGAGAAAGGCCCAGAGTCCGTTGGCCACCTACCTCTTCCCCTAACAACCAATTAGTTTAAAGTTAACACTGTAACAAATTTCCCAAGCAGGCCAGTTCCATCTACCTCAATCCCTACAGCAAACCTGACCGTGAGGAACCTGGCGGAACTCACCAGCTCAGCCCCTGTTGTTCCGGCTCTCTAGCCCCTGTTGTCTCTTGTCTCCTCAAAGCTGACTTCTCAGAAGGTCAGATAAACAGCTCAGTTCCAGCTTGGTGACACTTGGTGACACTTGGCGACAGTAACCCCATTTTGATTTTCAGCCTTGTCTTTGAGGTTTGGAGCAGGAGCTGAGTCTAAAACAATTGTCTCGTGTAACTTTTATTTAACAGTGTAACCTCCCGTGCCTGGCATGCTCTGAGCCCAGCAAACATTTGCTGATTTGACCATTATTAACACTTGGAGAGCAGAATCGAATTCTGGGAAATTCTTAAAGGACAACTATTTTTAAAAGTCAATATCAAGTCCCTGATCAAACGGAGCTGTGTTTCTGTTTTTCTTTTAAATTCAGATTGGGATTCGGAGGGTCAGAGAGAGCAGGTCCTGTGTGGGTTTGGGGGAGAGATATGAGGGAAGGTGTCCAGTGGCTGGTATATTGGTCCATGCTTTACAAACTCTTTGAGGCTGGTCCTTTTAAACACTCTGTGGTCTGTTTTCAAAAGCTTCACTTCCAAATGTCATTGAAAGATATCCAAAGGGCAGGAGATTTCAAAAGGATCCACCATGTGGAGCCTTCTCTCTGACACTAAATTAGAGGCCTTCCCAGGTTGTTCTCACCTCCTGTGATCTGTACAGTTTGTGTCCTAAAATACATGTTGAACTTTATGAGCAGAACAGCTTTCCACCACCTCAACTCCTCCGGTGCTGCTCCTCAGCCTCCGCCCCCCAGATCAGCCCAGTCCTGGGCTTTCCTTAGGGTCTTCTGGCTCTTCCTCCACGTGTCAGCAGAGGCGTGGTGTGAGCTGGAGACAGTGCGAGCTGCTGGGGTGTGAGCTGAAGACAGTGCGAGCTGCTGGGGTGTGAGCTGGAGACAGTGCGAGCGGCTGCTGGACTGGCCTGAGGGGTTCTTAGTGTACATCTCTACACAGGTGAAGCAGGAGTTGTTGATTTAGTCACAGAAAAGGAATTCCAGCCGGGCGGTGGTGGCGCACGCCTTTAATCCCAGCACTTGGGAGGCAGAGGCAGGCGGATTTCTGAGTTCAAGGCCAGCCTGGTCTACAGAGCTAGTTCCAGGACAGCCAGGGCTATACAGAGAAACCCTGTCTCAAAAAACCAAAAAAAAAAAAAAAAGGAATTCCAGGGTAAGCCAGTCTGAGTCGGAGTTTATTGAGAAGTTTTTTTTTTAAAGATTTATTATTATATGTAAGTATACTGTAGCTGCCTTTAGACACACCAGGCGTTGGATCTCATTATGGATGGTTGTGAGCCACCATGTGGTTGCTGGGATTTGAACTCAGGACCTTTAGAAGAGAACAGTCAGTGCTCCTAACCGCTGAGCCATCTCTCCAGCCTGAGAAGAGATTTTGACATTGATTTAAGCATGTGTCTTCATAGAGCTTAGAAAAGGGGAAGTATACAATCAAACATGAGTGCCTTCTGAAGTGTCTTAGCCATGAAAGCTGTTGATCAAATCTGAAGTCACATCTCAAAAGGGTGCCTGAGGGGCTTTGCTTCTGAAGGGTGGATGTCTCTTTCTGGGAAGTGAGATCATCAGATAGTCTTGATGAGGTGGATGGAGTTAAATCTGATAAGGTAACACATTGTTCTATGCAGCACTAGTCCTCAACTTCCCTAATGCTGGGACCCTTTAATACAGTTCTTTGTGTTATGGAGACCCCCAACTATAAAGTTATTTTCATTGCCACTTCATAAATGTAATTTTAGCTGCTGTTATGAGTTCTAAGGTAAATATCTGTGTTTTCTGATGGTCTTAGGGGACCCCTGTGAAAGGGGGGGTGTCATTTGAGCCTCAAAGTGGTCACGACCCACAGGTTGAGAACCACTGTTCTAAGGGACTGAGACTCTTCTTTACTGTAAATGGAGTTCACAGTCATGCCTGTGAGGTGAGGTGTCAGAACATTGCAGGTTTATAGCTGGCAAAGAAATAGGACTTAGAGTAAGATTCACTGATATTTGTATATTCTTGTTTGAAATCTCTCCATACAAAAGGAATATTTTCTCTAAAGCAAAACCTTCAAAACAAATGTTAATTGTGCTCAAATTCTTGACTTCCAACTGTGGAGAGATTTTAGACTGCAAAGAGGCTCTTTCCCCTTCCTGAGTTCCCTTCATTTTTCCTGTCTTTCTTCCTGACTCATCCACATGCAGATCTGTAGTCTGAGGAAGTGTCAGGAGAAGCCTTCTTGCCCACTACAATCGAGAGAAAATTATCTAAAATGTCTGTTCCTTTGCCCTAAGAGTTCTACATGTTCCCCGGAAGCCTGAGCACTGGGCTCAACCTTCTGGACTTCTGCTTCTGGAGAATAATTCAGTCCAGGGCTCTGCCTGCTGTGTGGAAAACCCAGGTGTGTGCTGGTTCATCCTGCAATCCAAGCACTCAGGAAAAGAGGCAGGAGGATCAGGAGTTCAAGGTCATATCAACTACATAGTGAGTTTGAGGCTATTGTGGGATGCATGAGAGAGAGAGAGAGAGAGAGTCAAATTGAACTGAAAGCCAAATGCCTGACTGAGCCATTTTCTTGTTTTCTATGAATTCACATTGATACTTCTTTGTGTGTGGAGCAGACTTGATGTTTGCTAAGATTCAGGAAGATAGAGACATTTACATGGAAGAAAAAGCAGGCGATTTCAAAGTGAGCATTGCTGTTCTCTAGAGATTTCTTGTTCATATTTTGGAGACATCCCTTAGTCACTTGAACTGCCCTGGGCTGGTTATGCAACCTCCTCCAATATTCCTTCCTTTTCATTTCCTGCTTCTCTTTTCTAAGGAGAAAACCAAGTTATACAAAGCTCACCAGTATCATCCCTAACACACATACATATACAGCACACACACACACACACACACACACACACACACACACACACACACACGTAAGGCACATGCGTAAGGCAAGCGGGCCATGCCAGCAGACAGAAGAACTGTCTGGTAAGGCTGAGTGAGCTCAGACACCAAGAATCTCAGGGATGAGATCTGCAGGAGTGGAGCTGCTCCCTGCCTGTTTTTTGTAGATGCTCCGCAACACTTAACCATGACACCCCACTGAGAGGGTCAACGGAAGCAGTTAGTAAGCAAACACCGGGATTCCTTCCCCATGCAAATAGAGCATCCTAAAACCTTAAACTGAGCCAATGGGAATCACCTACCCTTCTCAGTGTTTATATAGTCCTGTCCACATGGAATAAAGCACACAAGTTATTTCGCGGAGAATCGTCCGAGAGTGGCTGTTTTACTGAGCTATAACACTTGGGGAAGAGTTCTCTCTCCTGGACCTCGGGTGGCCAGGCTCACCCCATCTCTGCCATCTCTGCTCCTGCTGGAGTTACTGTCACAGTAGCTGATGAGAGACCTGGGACCGTGTGCTGGCTGCCCAAACCTGGATTCTCTTCTAAGAGCTGTAATACTTCCGGCATACCCAGCCAGACCAGATCCCTGCGGAACCTATTTGTCCTGACTCTGATTAACCCACAGACACACACACACACACACACACACACACACACACACACACACACACACATTCCTCCCAGTTTCCTTGTTTTTTCCTTTACATATTCAAGAGCCACATGAGGTTTGGGAGCAACCATTCTTAAGAATAATTCCTTAAACATTGAAATTCTAGGACAGGCCAACCCTGACCGTACCTACCCCTTGTGTAGATGTTAGTAGGGGATCTCGGCCTTAGACATCTTAGTTACTCCTCCCCAACCTCCCCACCTGAGAAATGAGCATCTTCTACCCTTTGCTTCACACAGCTGATGGAGGGACAAGTGGGTTGACACACACAGCTCTTAGCCCGTGCTTGGCACACACTGCAGATTAATGTTGCCTGTTGTAGCTTGTTCCCTAGCTTCCTGTCCTGTCATCTAGGCACCAGACAAGCGCCAGCACCTCCCCCAAGACTGGCTCTCCCAGCCAGGCCGAACTAATTGCTCCCTCTGGGAATTCTGGCGCTGGGTTGACACTTCCTTTTGGCAGAGAGGATTGTGAAAGTGAACGACAGACAAAGCTTACTAGAGTCTCTAATCTGGAGAGAAAGAGGGAAATGGGTGTGGAGGCAAAGATGTGATCCGAGGAAGGGGTGGAAGAAGGAAGGAAAATGGAGAGGTGATTCAGAGCCAACCTGGGGCCTCAGATTTAAAGTCAGCGTTGTGAACACCGCAGCCCTTTCTCCAGACACATTTTAAAAATTAATTGTGGCTTTTTACATTTTTTGAGGCCTTGTCATTTTTACATAGTAAATGACCTCAAAATGCGTATTAGTCAAGGTTCATTATGTGAATTATGAGGTGAGGAATCTACCCTAAAAATGGGTTTTACATAATTTGGAGAAGAACTAGAGAAGGAGACAGAGGACAAGGGAAAGGAGCAGAAGAGCCAGATGAAGCCACTGACCAGGCCTGGCCTCCGGGACACCTGGAACCCAGGCATGTCCCACCTGGGCTCCTGCAGTGGCTTCCTCTGATTCATAGCCAACCTTGCTGGCAGTCAGGGACAAGGACAGTGGGACCAGGAGCGAGGGCCGACTGGAGTCTACCCCTCACTGGCTCACCAGAGAACTTTGTAGCCTAGCCTGAGTGCTGTGACCCTTATTCCAGTTCTGCTCTCCTTGCGGCTTCCCATCACATGACTCTCCGCTCCAAGCCTCTGAGGATTCTGACTCATCCCCGCGCTGTCACTCACGCCTGCCCCTCGGAGTCCCAGCCTGTTCCCTGGTTCTCTCCTCCTTCGCTCCTATGGCTTCCCCTGCCTCAGACATTCGAGTTTCCCTAGCTGGACTCCACTCTTTCTACCTTGCACATCTGAGCAAACTCTGCTTTTGCCATCAATGAAAGACCCAACTGCCTTCTAGAGCCTGTCCAATAACACTGGCTTTCCATGTTCTTCACTGATGCCTTTACCTTTTTAAACTTTCATTTATCATTTGTATGTGTATGCATGTGTGCCTGTATGTATGTGCATGTGTACATGTGTGCACATGTGTATATATGGATACATGTGTGTGTATGCATGTATATATGTGCATGCATGTGTGTGTATGTGTGTATGTGTTTACACTGCTGCACAGGTCTGGAGTCCAGACAATAACTTTCAGAAGCCAGTTTTCTTCTGCCACAATGGGTTCCAGGAATAGAACTCCTATCAGGCTTGTCTAGCGAGTCCTGTCACTTGCCAGTTACCACTGGCTCCTCTGAGGCCTTAATCAAAGGGTCCTCTTAACTACAGCACCATTATGGAGTTCCTGCCAAATCATGGTGGCGTGAGAACTCTGGGTTTCCCAGTATATGAGTTCTATGTCTACAAATTCAACCAACAGTAGAGAGGGAGCAAGAATGATCTAGAGTGCAGTACACACACATTTATCCCTAGTATCCAGAAGCAAATATAGGAGGGTCATGAGTTTGAGGCTGGTCTGAACTACATGGTAAGATGTAGTTGACACAAATATCAGGACCAAAAACTGAATCTATACTGAACACATGCAGGTATTTTTTCCTTGTAATGGTCCCTCACCAGTAGTGTGACAGGTCCACAGTGGTAGCATTATATTAAGTGTTAGAAGTAATCTAGAAATGATTTTGACTTCAAGTTTGCAGAAAGCACAAATGTTATGTGCAAACATGATCCCATGTGAGGGATGAGAATTTGAGGATTTGGTATTCCAAGGGAGACCTGGATCCCACCCTTTGAGATATCAAGGATAGCTGTAGTTATCAAAGGTGTTTAGAAACAGAAGGATGTAGGCTGAAATCTCTAGCTTTGCCTGAGCAAGTTAATCTGCATTTCCTAGGGGCTTCCTGTTCTGTCAAACAAGCCATATCTAACCATACTTCCTACTGCTCAGGCTGATTGGAAGGACTGGTGGGATAAACAGAACTGCACACCTTCTCCTAGTGGTTTGGTGGGCTCAGAATACTTGGTCCCAGGAGGTGGTTTCATTTGGGTGTGTTTAGGAGGTGTTGAAGGACTTCCTGGAGGAAGCATGTCATTGGAGGCAGGCTTTGGGCTTTCAAAGCCACACACCATCCCCAGTTCATTCTGTTTCCTGCTTGTAGCTGAAGATGTAACCTCCAGTCGCTACCCCAACTGTGTGGCTGCCCCTTCTTCCTCTGCCCTACTGTGACAGACTGTCATCCCTCTGAAACCATGAACCCAAACAAAATCTTTCGTCTATTATTTTCCTTGGCTATGGTATTTTATCACAGAAATAGAAAAGTAGTTAGCCCCCCTCTGCAGGTGGCAGTATGTCTCCTTTACCTTTGCTGGGTCTTATCTAGGTCCTCAGTTTACCTTAGGTACCCCAAGGTCAGACCTAGGTGGTGTCACTCAATAACAGAGTACTCTTCCTGAGCAAGATGGAGTGACATTAGATCGCAGGAGTGAGCAAAGCAAGCTCCACCTGTTTTTAATCAAGTCAGAAGAAAGTCAAACTAAGAGGTTTAACCAAGCAGTCTGGGCCACCACCCACTTCAGGCCCCAGGGAGCAAGTTACCAAGGTCTCAAGGATCAACAAGAGTGTGAGGAAGGCGGGAACTGAAAGAGTCCTTGGAGGGCTCTTGCTTCCACATCCAGAGAAGTAGTTCTTGAACACAGAAAGGTGGGAGGAGACAGGAGGCCTCAGACCAGGCACACACTTTCTAATTAATTAATTAATTAATTAATTAATTAATTAATCTAGAAACACGCACACACTACACACACACACACACACACACACACACAGAGAGAGAGAGAGAGAGAGAGAGAGAGAGAGAGAGAGAGCGTACGTGTGTGTGCTGTGGTGTATGTGGAAAGGCCAGAGAACAAACTTCCAGTCGAAACTCCTTGCCTCCTTGTTGACTTAGGGTTCCCTTTTTTAGGATTCTCCTATCTACCCCTCCCATCTCATTGTTGGATTTATGGGATTACATATGTGAACCACTGCATCTGGCTTTTCATGTAAGTTCCAGGATTCAAATCTGGGTCATCAGGCTTGTATGTTGAACCCTCTGAGCCGTCTTCAGGTCCCAGACCAGGTATAGGTGAACGCTAGAAAGATGTTCTCACAAGAGGACGGTGCAAGGAACTTCCTTGCTGCATTGTTTATAAAATCAATTAAAACAATCCGGATATCTGCTAATGATGAAGGAATGGGATCATTTGAATGTTAAAGTACAAAATGGCATTCACAAAAGTCAGAACTACATCTTCTTTTAAGTTCTGGGAATGGAGTGAGCCTCACCAAGCTGGATAGAAGCTGAGCTGTCTATATCCCTAGCTCACAAAGCACACACGCAAATTTCAAAATTATCATCTGAATGAAGAAAGCAAATTACAGAATGACGCCCTCAGCACTCACGTGATAAGAGCTATGCCTTACGCTGTTCAGGGCTAAGCCGCAGACACGGGCTGAAACAGTAGGGTGAAGGAATGCGTGCTAAATTTGTCATTGGGAAAGGGAAAGAGGACTAGAGTCAGCCTCTGAGCCAGGTGTGTCCACGCCTACAACCTCGGAAATCAGACACTGAGGCAGGAGAACAGAGAGTTACAGGGTAGTCTGGCCCATACAGTGACACCTTGCCTCAAAATGTGTGTGATGTCTTCATTTCAATTAGTACTAAGAAAAAAAACTTAAAGCCTTAAAGTACAAATATTAGAACTGAATAGATAGATAGATGGGCTATAAGAACGTTTTTATATCAAAAAATAAATTACTTTCTAAGGTAAACATGTGTGTGTGTGTGTGTGTGTGTGTGTGTGTGTGTGTGTGTGCACGTGCTATTTTGCATGTATTGGATAGAAAGTATATTGATTTTTAAAAAGTATTTGATCAAAATACTTCAGGAACATCTATTTGCAGCCAATAGGAATTAACTATTGCCATGGCTTTTAGAGTTGAACATTTGGCCAAAGTCCTTAAACCTGTAAAGCTCCCTTTGACCCAATCATGAAAGCTATTTCCTCTAGACTCTAGGGGAAATGCAGAGACAAGTGGATTTTCAGGGGTTTGTAAATGCAAGGTTAAGTCTCCACTATTCCGTGTGATCATCCAGTTCTTCAGATCAGCAAAGTAGAAGTTCATGAATGAGAGCCAGGGTATCACTCAGTGTTCAAGAATTTACCTCTCATGTATAAGGCTCTGAGCCTCCATCTCCAATCTGCAGCATCAAGGTCCCTCAGTTTGCATCCTAAACTGTAGTATAAATAAGTCAGGTCATTCTGGAAATCCAAAGCCATGGGAAGCTGAACTCGCCAGCATAAATGCTGACATCCTTGCCTTCAAAATCAGGCTCTCTCAGCACAAAGCTGGAAATGTACAGAGAGATCCATTTCATCTTACAGGGATCACTCTGTCTGTTCTCCTGCAGGGGCCATGTGACAGGCAGGCTGTAGCTGAGAAGCTCAGCTTGCCCACTGTGGGGTCAACCTCTGCTGTCCTTCCTTGGTAGAGGCATTAGGATTTCACCCAAAGGAGGTTTTCCCAATCCTGGTGCTCCCAGCTCCCTCTTGTCTGCTACCTTTAGACTAAAGATAAGATTTTTTTTACACTAAAGTTCTTTTTACACACACGTGCACGAATACATTTTGGAATGTGAAACTTGAATTTATTGTCTATGAAAAGAAGGAAAATAGGGGGAATTTAATTAAGAACTAATTCTGAAGGTTTGTGGGACTGCTGTATCCATTCCAGTCAGTGCCAAGGTTGTTTGAGTTGTGATAAACTGCCAGCACCCTAGCATGCCAAGTGGCCCAAACCTTAGCAACTGCACTAGATATTTAGAAGAAACATAATCACATCAATGACCCAAAGTCAGATGTGGCCTTGAATATTTTATACAAAAACATTTACAGAAAGTATGATTTGGCAATAAATCTCAAGATAGTACTCATTAAGGTCACTTGCTGGTAGATAGTTAAAAGAGAGTTCCAGTCCTCGAATTATCTTCAAGCCATGGGGGAAAAAAATCAAGACTCATTTTTTGTTTGTTTGTTTTTTCTTTTTCTAGACAGGGTTTCTCTGTGTAGCCCTGACTGTCCTGGAACTCACTCTGTAGACCAGGCTGGCATCGAACTCAGAAATCCACCTGCCTCTGCCTCCCAAGTGCTGGGATTAAAGGCGTGCGCCACCACTGCCCCACAAGACTCATTTTATAAATCTGTTCTATAACTTTGCCGTAGGGTACTGGCTGGAGCTTGGCTATTACTATAGGGAGCCTTCAGTGCATGAACTCAACTCTGAAATGCAGAATCCTCTTTCTGCAGATACAGGAACGAGACAGATGTTAACACTGAAACTCTTTCAAATCCCATCTTCAGTCCTGTCTGTAGACGGACTTCCATCCCGGCTCTCCCAGAAGCTCTTGTTGAGTCCTTCCTTGTTTAGAAACCTATCTTGGGAATGCACACAAGTGCCCGTAGTCTTGTGAGATGCACCTCCCCTACCTCCCCGCCCTCCCCATGAACATGCACCCAGAAGCTTCAAGATCAAGATGGCAACTGTGGTTGCTGGAGGGATGGCTCATTGGTTAAGAGCTCTGGCTGCTCTTCCAGAGGTCCTGAGCTCAATTTTTAGCATCCCCCCTCCCCCCATGGTGGCTTACAACTCTACCTCTAGTCCCAGGGCATCTAACACCTTCTCCTGGCACTCAAGGGCACCAGCCCTGAGTATGGTGACACCCATGCACATAAAAAAAAAAAGTGAGAACTATGTGTCCTCATTTCCATCTCCAAGGGAATAATGTCTGGATTACCCTTGTGTTTTTTAATTTCCCCTTCTTGAAAAATGAGTAACTTCTTTTTTTATTTTTATCTCTTTCTCATTTTATTTTTATTTTTTGAGACAAGGTCTCACTATGCAGCCTTGCCTGACTTTGAACTTTCTGTGTAGACCAGGCTGGCCTGAAATTTACAGAGATATGCCTACCTCTGCCTTTGGAGTGCTGGGATTAAATGTGTGCAACACTTCATCTTCTTTCTTTGTTATCGGCATCTATTCCTTGTCTATAGCACTGGATTTCCTAAGGATATTTTCATGCAAGTCTATAATGCTGTTGCCTTCATTTTGCTTATTGGCTCTATATTGCTATGTCTGAATGCTGTGGGAAGGTATTGGTTGTTCCCTCCTAGGACAGTTGCTCTCAGAATTGACCGTGGTGTGTGTGTAGATGTCTGTGTCTGTGTGTGTATGTACATGTGTGTGTCTGTGTCTGTGTGTGTGTCTCTGTTTGTGTGTGTCTGTGTTTGTGTGTGTGTCTGTGTCTGTGTGTGTATCTCTGTTTGTGTGTGTGTGTGTCTGTGTGTGTCTGTGTGTATCTATGTGTGTGTGTCTGTGTCTCTGTCTGTGTCTGTGTGTGTGTGTATGTGTGTGTGTGATGTATGTGTTGGAGATCTCACCTTGCAATCTTAGGCAAGTACTGCAGCACTGAATAGCATCATTAGCCCACCTACCTATCCTAGAGACTATGGAGTGATCAACCTCCCCCCCCCATTGTTCCTTTACCCTACTCCGGCTTGCCCTTCTTAGGTTCTTTCACTGTGACCCTCCAGGACCAGGGTCTTTTTGAAGACCTTCCTTCCCCTCACATCCCTTTCACTTCTATATCCCCATTCCCTGCATATCCCCATGTTGTCCTCTTCTCCTTCCCTCTACTGACCTCCTACAATCCTCTTTGGGGGTTCTATTCCCTACCCATGGTCTTTCCTATATTGAAGTTAGCAGGCTTTGGATCCTGGGCTGTGGATGGTGGGATGGGGAAATAGAAGTCACCCCTGTTTTCTTTCAAGATAATCAGATTTTGATTGTTGCTGATAACAAGGCCACAGGTTCTATGACAGATACTATGCCAAGACCGGCTGCTACCTTTGTGTTTGTTTTAGTCTCTTCTATCTCTGAGCCCAGGGAATGGTGCGGTAGAGAGCACCAGCAGTGAGTGATAACTGCTCTGTGTGCAGCCCATTGCCTTGCCCCTCAAACATGGATACGATGCTCATCAGACAGCTGTTATTGTTAGCCTTAGACCACATATGGTAGGCCGCTGTTATCTGTATCTACAACTGAAAGTCCACATATAGGATATATTAAATTTGATTAATATAAACTTCCCTAATAGTGATTCTTTAACCTATAAGTCATTGGAGTTACCTGGGAAACGTTTTAAAGGTATTCAGATGTTGGCAGTTTCATTCCCAACACAGAACACACACACACACACACACACACACACACACACACTCATACTACATACTCATATGCACACAGAGTGTGGGAGGGAGACAGACAGACAGACAGAGACAAAGACAGAGAAACACAGAGAATGGGTATGATCAGAGCACATAGATGCATGTTTTGTTTAATATACAGATAGCCCTTAGAAATCAATGAGAACTAGATTATTAGCCATGTATAGCTGATAAATAGCCACGAGCTTAAATAATTCCTCATCCTTTAAACAACTTAAAGTTGTTTCTGTCCAGTATTTGTCAACGTAACAAAAAACTAACAGAAATGGGTGCTTTTTGGTATTTTATAATGTGGGATCATTATGACCACTTTGTGGATCAGAAGCCTTTAGAACTACTTTGTGGGAGAAATTCAGAAGCATTTGGAAAAGGAGGTTAGAGAAGCCTCAGAAAGCTCTAAGTTTTGGTGCTTGTCCAGAAGAATGAAACGTGTACAATGAAGATGGTTCTTCATGAGTTTTTAGTAGAAATTCAAGTTGAGAATTGAACTCCGTAGTGGATGTAGGTATGAGATTACGGCCAAGAACTTTGCTACATTTTTATCCCATTTTGAGCCTTTCATGGAGGTTGGATTTAGAGTTGGTGGACTAGGGAGGCTGAGTTTAAAACTGATGGGATAATCGATCTGGCAAAGGAAATTTTAAGACAATCCAGCATTCAGACTGTGGTCTTCTGATCACAGGCTGCTTTGTTCCAGAGACACGAGATCCTCTTAAAAGGCAGAGCACAAGGACCTGAAAGACTTAGGCAAGAAGTGTGCCGAGATCGAAGAAGAAGAAAAGTGCTTTGCAGAACTGGCCAGGCGATGTGTACACAGCTGGAAAGACACTGGAGAGGCTTTGCTTTGAAAGGAGAATTCTAGGGTGCCCTGCTCACATAGTGCTACACAGGAAAGTATTTCTCCATGTTCACCCACCCAGACACTTGGGCCATTGCAACAGTGGTCTGGGGGCTGGGAGTACCTGGCCACTACTGGAGCTGGTGGCAGGTTTTAGGGCTGTTCGTGTGGTGTTGGTTTTTCAGCCACAGAATGTAAGAGATATGGGGTCATGGAGGCTTCCACACTGGGAATCCAGGCTGCACATGGCGGTGTGTGAGTCCTTAAAGACAGCTCCCAGGAACAACGTGTGAAGCTGTTAGGGTGAGGCCCTAGGACGTTGAAAAGGCCAAGAGTGTGAGAAAGTCTGTCACCAAAAGCCACAGACAGCAAACAGGCAGTCAGTGGCAGGCCATGTGGACTGAGCCTGTCCAGACCTCAGAGGCCAGCTGTTGATATCTGCTGGAGGTTCCTTCTCAGCACCACACAAACAGGGCACCAGGCGCACAGCCACAAGACGAGCGTCTGCCCTGAGGCTTCAGCTCCAGTTTCCTTTCCCTCCGCTTTGGAATGACAAGTTTACTTTGTGCCACTGTGTCTTGGGAATGTGTAGCTTGGTTTTGGTGTTACATGGGCTCCCAGCTAAGAATTTGCCTTGAATCCCAGAGGAGAGTTGGACTGCTACTGGAAGCATTAGGACTGTGAGAACTCTTGGAGATGGACGGAATGCATTATGGGAAGGAAATGGACTTTTCAGGACCAGGAATGTTATGGTTCAGGGAGAGATGTTTGGGTGTGAACTTGATAAAGCATTACAGTTAATCTTAGTTATCAACTTCATTGAACTGAAAGATGCCGGGGGCCTGGGTGTCTGTAAGAGCTGCAGGGAACGTTTCCCCGTAAAGGCTAGCTACGGGGTGAAGGTCCACGCGGAATGTGAGGAACACCAGCCTTTAGGCTGGCCACAAAGGAAGGAAAGCAAAGCACAGAGCCCGAGGGTGTGGGTGTTCTCTCTCTCTCTCTCTCTCTCTCTCTCTCTCTCTCTCTCTCTCTCTCTCTGCTTTCTGACTGCTGTGGAGCGAGCTCTGCTCTGTTGAACGATGGATTCCCCCCAATCACGGTGGACAAACTACAATGCTGTCTTCTCCACTCAGAGTCATTTGTCTGGCATTGGTCATAGCAATAAAAAAATAATAAAGAGACATACACCTGTAATCTTAACGCTTGGGAGGCAGAGGCAGGAGGATCAGGAGTTCAAGGCTACTCTGTGCTATATGAAATCCTGTCTGTAAAAAATGGAAAAGAAAAGAGACTATAATCAAAATGTCACAAGGTGATAGGAGAAATGAACAAAAGCATGAATAGGCAGTTCACACACTCCTTTATACAAAAAAATTACGAATTCGTATGTGCGAGTGTGCATGTATGTGTGTGAGCACGTATGAGCATGCGTGTGTGCACGTGCGTGTGTACGTGTGTACGTGTGTGTGTGTGTGTGTGTGTATTAAGGGTATGATGGTTTTTTGGGGCTGAGGGCTGAACCCAGGGCTGTGTCCATGCTAGACAAGGGCTCTGTCCCAGAGCTAGACTCTGAGCCCCATTTCACTTTATTAAAAAACAACAAAGTAAAAGCATATTCTTGGGTTCCTCCCTGGACAAACTGGATCTAAATCTTTTGGGATAGGAAGCAAGAATTTATGCTTCAGAAAAGAAATGCAAGCAGCATGTTCAGTACAGTACAGATTGTAATCCTAGCACTCGGAAGGTCAAGGCAGGAGGATTGCCCCAGGTTGGAGCTAGAGGGGCATACATAGTAAGTTCCAGATAGCCAGGGCTAGAGAGTGAGATCTTGGCTCAAAACAAAATAACCCCCCCAAGAAGCCAAAATAAATGGGGGAGAGGGTGAAGCTGGGGGGATGACCCAGTCATGGGAGCTTGCAACCTAGAAACTCCAGTTCCCGGGAATCTACCTCTGGCCCCCGTGGATGTGCAAGTGGCACACAGACAAATGCAGGCAAAAACCGCCAATGCACATCAAATAATAAATTAAAAATTAAAAAACAAACAAACAAACAACATGGACACGGCCTTGATGGATCGCTCTGTGAGTCCTGAAAGCCTCATGACTGCTCAGAACCGCTAGCTCCAGTCCCACGGGTTCTACTCTCTCTTCTGAGGGTTGCCTGCATTCTGGCATGCATATGGTACACATAGTGTGTCACGGGCAAACACACATACACATAAGTAAACATCCCTTTTTTCTTTCTTTCTTTCTTTCTTTCTTTCTTTCTTTCTTTCTTTCTTTCTTTCTTTCTTTCTTTCCTTCCTTCCTTCCTTCCTTCCTTCCTTCCTTCCTTCCTTCTTTCTTTCTTTCTTTCCTTCTTTCTTTCTTCTTAAAGCAAAAACTTCAAAAATGACTGGTACCTGGATAAGGACAGGGATGGACGCAAGCCTAGCAGATCTCGCCATGCTGACCGTAACGGAGAGTGAAGACAGTGATGTGCTGTGTCCCGTGACCAAAGTGATGAAATAAACAGCTCAGTACTGGATTACAACCCAGGGCGTATTGTAAATATCACCCTCCTCAGCAGCCACACTGGAAAGTGAAGACTCAGCTCTCTCCCAGAAGAATTCCAAAAATGCCAAGTGCTTTGCACAGATGCTCTGGTTCCCAGGAAGCAAGGCTTAGTTCTTGTCTCCTCTTCAGTCTTGGCTTTTGCTATAAACAAACAAACAAACAAACAAACCCACAGCATTAGAGGAGGGGGCAAGGAGATGTTACAGAGGAGAAACTTGTGATTAAGGTGGCAGCAGTGGTGATGCACCATGTGGATGTATGCACTTTGGCACATGAGGAGGAGAGGAGAATGTCACCGGACTTCTGTGGTATTCTTCTCTATCCAGAACCCACGTTAAACAGTAAACAAGATACCGGATCAATCCAAATCGAGAAGTATTTTACCAGACACACAGCCAGAATCTTCAAAACTGTTAAGATCCTGATGAATTCCAAGGACTTCTAAGAAACTAGAGACAGGATATCTCAGTGTGATGCAGTATCTGGATGGGATCCTGGTGCAGAAGGACTGGTGAAATTCACATCAGTGAAGAGGCCAATCAATCGTTGCCCTTCCGCAACGGGCAGCTTCTCTCTGGCAAAGTGCAGTAGAACCCCCGAGAGAGCCCACTGGGAGATGTCTGAGTAAGTCAGCCCACGGTGTGGGGTTGTGGGGATAAGCTTAGGTCTTACTTTATTTTAAAAAGTTTCATGTGGCCAACACTGACCTGGAAATCATTATATGGCAGAAGATAGTCTTTTTTTTTTTTTTTTTTTTTTGGGTTTTTCAAGACAGGGTTTCTCTGTGTAGCCCTGGCTGTCCTGGAACTCACTTTGTAGACCAGGCTGGCCTTGAACTCAGAAATCCGCCTGCCTCTGCCTCCCAAGTGCTGGGATTAAAGGCGTGCGCCACCACCGCCCGACAGAAGATAGTCTTGAACTTCTGACCTCTTGTCTTTTTCTCCTGAATGCTGGGATTGTGGTATGTGGTACTACATGCAACATTCAGTGGTTTGAGGGCTTGAACCTAGGTTTTGAACGTGCTAGGCAATCAGTCGGCTAAGCTACATTTCTAGCCCTATTTTTGTTTTTGCTTGTTTGTGTTTTAGTTTTGAGGCAGGGTCTCTCCATGTTCCATGTAGTCATGCTGTCCTGGAACTCACAGAGATTCTCCTGCCTCTACATCTTCAGTGATAGGATTACAGGTGTCTGCCCCTATCTCTAGCATCCCAGTCTTATTCTTTAATTAAAAGTATTCATTAGTTCTTTGAGGGTTCCATTCAATGACTTTTGAGCTGTCCTAACTCCTCCCAGGCCCACCCCAGGCCCTTCCCTGCCTACCACCTTTGTGTCCAGCAGATCTAATACGTACATGGATGCGTGGTCTTCCACTGGTGCATGTTCGACCTATGGCAATGCCCAGAGCTGGACTTCCGTACTTTGTCTCCGTTCTTGGCTTCAGACAGCCACAGTCCTAACTACTGAGGAGTACTGCTAGCCACTATTCTTGACTTTCCCTTTCTGTCAATTTTAGGGGTTCCCCATTCCCATAGTTCTTGCTGTCATCGGTCATGATTAGATCAGTTTGATGTCAGCACAAATGACCTCTTCCTGCAGGATAGCCAAAGGCCACCACAGCCAGATGTGGATATGCAAAGCAAAGATTTGACTCTTGTCAGTGACTGGCAGCTTAGAGAACTGTGCCAGGCTTCTGTGACTACAAGGAGTCTCCCACACCTCCTGAAAAGTAGCAGGAACGTTTAATGTCCAAGATGCCTCAGGCAGAGATGCCTTCCTCTACCATAGCTGTGGGTTCCAGGCAGAATGCCTCTGCCCCCTCCCTAGGGATTAGGCAGCAGCAGCAGAAAGGTAATACATTTTTAGCAAGTTCTACCAGAAGTTCCAAAACATCCCCTTCTGGACGCACTGTTCTAGAAACCTGCCACAGAGATTCTACTCCTAATTTATTCTGTCATCAGTAAGATGTGAGTTCTGCTGAAACAAAAAGCCTCTGAAGATAGAAAGAGCATGAACTTCCATTCATTATGTAACATCCACAGTCTGTCTAGGGCACTGGAGAGTTTCCTAATAGAATTTTTACCACCACTTGACGTGTGATGAGTACGAAGTGAACAAATACAGAGAATACGGAATTAACCAGAAGCAGCTGACACATGGATCTGATTGTTCCCACCTAGGGGAATAGATAGATAGGTAGATAGATAGATAGATAGATAGATAGATAGATAGATAGATAGATAGATAGATATTACAAGACATGACAAGAGAAAAGCGAGAGATATGAGTACTTTTGTCTCAGTTGTAGGATGTGAAGACTCAGTAGAATGTGTCAATTTTGTTGGACTTTAAAGGTTGTTTGATAAGTAGGTGAAAGACCATACAACTAAAGGAAATAGTTCTAAACATTATTACATAATCATTCCAGCCATGAGTTAAAAGAAAGAAAGAGAATTATTCCTCCTTTTTGTGTTTATTTGCTGTTACCATTATAACTGTGCATATACAGGAAATCACAGTGCCTACAGGGCTTGGTTTGGAACCCACTTCTAAGGGTTTGGGAAGAGCACATCTGTTTGTTTTTTCTTGTTTTTTTTTTTTGTTTTTGTTTTTGTTTTTGTTTTTTGTTTTTTCGAGACAGGGTTTCTCTGTGTAGCCCTGGCTGTCCTGGAACTCACTTTGTAGACCAGGCTGGCCTCGAACTCAGAAATCCTCCTGCCTCTGCCTCCCAAGTGCTGGGATTAAAGGCGTGCGCCACCACCGCCCGGCCTTTCTTGTTTTTTTTAATGATTTGTTTTATGTGAGTATATTGTTGCTGTCTTCAGACACACCAAAGAAGGCATTGGATCCCATTACAGATGGTTGTGAGCCACCATGTGGTTGTTGGGAATTGAACTCAGCACCTCTGGGAGAGCAGTCTTAACTGCCGAGCCATCTCTCCAGCCACATCTGTTTGTTTACTCCTCTATTCCAGTATCAGGCACATGCTGATAAAGTAGAAGATTACACAGCATCATGACTGCCTGGGGTTTCTTTTTATAACAAACATATTAGGTATTCATTCTTCCTGTGAATTCCCAACCCTAGATTTTGCTTTGTTTTGTTTTTTGGAGGATTCTATCGGTTTGTCTGTTTTCATGAGACAAGATCTTACTAGGTTGCCCAGGTTCTTCTCATACTCATGGTAATCCTACGGTCTTGGTGAAGCCATGATTTCTTTTTTGAAGATTTATTTATTATTATATGTAAGTACACTGTAGCTGTCTTCAGACACACCAGAAGAAGGTGTCGAATCTCATTATGGATGTTTGTGAGCTACCATGTGGTTGCTGGGATTTGAACTCAGGACCTTCGGAAGAGCAGTCAGTGTTCTTAACCGCTGAGCCAACACCCATTGATTTTTTTTTTAATAAAAAATTTATCAGAGGTACATTGAATCCATTAGATGTGATGTGCTGGCCATACTTTATAATACCAACCCTCTTAAGAAGGGCTGCATGGAGTTCAGCTGAGGCTGCGTGTGAGGCAAGGCGCCGTGGGAAAACTGACATTTACCACCCAGAGGCCTTAGAAAGTGACTCTGATTTTCTAGCTTTCAAATTCCTCCTTTGCCTGAAGGAAACTGTCTAGAATCTCAACAGAACTGTTTCCAAATACCCAACAACAGTGCCAGCAATGTGACTGTCCCTTGGCAGACATTTTTATTCTTTCCCACAATGCTTTGAATTACAGATCTTTGATTGATTTGTACACCGACCAGATTTTTATCTGAACATCATTCTGCTACTGAAGCATGGAAGCACACAGATGAACTTGCATGCTGCAGAAGAGTAAGGGCAGGAACCAGTAGTCAAGGTTTAAGATGGAGCTGTCTTCCCACCGAGCAGGAATAAGAGCACAGGATGTTTCAAATGCTGTGGATAACATTGCTGAGGCTAACCAGATCTGGCATTTGTGAGACACTCAAAGGCTTTTCTTCTTATTCTAGGGCCCTGGGATTCTGAACAGCAGCCCTTCTGTCATGTCATTTATTCTAGAGAAGTAAGTAAATTAGACAGTGAAACAGGAGATGCAGTCTGTCTCATCACAGTCCTAAATTGAATTTATAAATAAAAATAAGAAGAGGAGAACATCCTGGGCTCTTCTGAGGAATTATTGACAAACGGGCCTCCTCTGACAACTTATCTGACCCACAATTTTTCAGTCTCTTGTTCTCTAAAAGCATCTCCGAATTTGCATTTTAATGCATTTGTTTTGGGGAGTGTTTAATTTCTGACAAGAACAAAGGAATTCTTTGAAAGGAATTATATGTGAAAATGAGCTGAGTGGTTTGTCACCATTTACAAGTCTTCTATGCAGGGACAGTAGTCTGAACAGTGACAGAGCCCTCAGACCTATTCCCATTAAGTCAGAGAGACCTCAGAGACCAAACCTCAGCGGACAGAGAGGAGAAAGTAAACATACTCACTGTGCAGCCTGTTACCAAATCAGGATCCTAAGATGTGATGGAGATGAGGACGAAGGCTAACATTTCAATCTTTGCCATCCCGAAATGACAATGACTACACAGTAACTCTTAGGCTCTTAGGAGGAGCCCCACAGACTCTGTGCCTTGATCAGTACAGCCGTTTCCTTCTGTGGGCAAATCCCGAGCAAATCAAGGACAAACGATCTTGTATAAAGGAGGAAAAAGCTGGGAGGTACGGGTCACATACAACTTCCCTGGGAAGATTTTACCCAAGGGGTGAACGTGGGAGCTTTGGAGGAATACTTACAGCAGCTACTGACTTGGAAAAGTTTGGTTTAAAGAGTTGGACCTGGCTCTCCCCGCCTGTTCTCTCCAGGCCCTCTTCTTTGTCTATCTCTCTGTCTTCTCCCCTTTCCACGTGGTCATGGCTTTTCTTATCTATTTTTTCTTCTTTCTTTATCTTTCTATCTCTTTTCTCTTTCTATTTTCTTAATAATAAAACATCAAAGCTAAAAAAAAAAAGAGTTGGACCTGGTGAAAAGCTTCTGAACTAACTGTCAGAAAGGGTGTGACAAGATGCCTTCATGTCTTCATGTAAGGCCATGGATTCAATCCCCAGCATTGAGACAACAGTAAAAATGTAGTTGTGTGTGGTGTCACACACCTTTAACCCAAGCACTCTGTGGGCAGAGGCCAGCCTGGTCTACATTAGGGAGTTTTGGGCCATTCAAGACTATATAGCGAGACTGTCTCAACAACAACAAAGATGTTTAAGAAGACTGTTCCCATGTTTACTTTCTCCAAAGGCAAAATTGCCTTTGTTCAAGGAGATAACTCTCTACCCATGCTCATGAAGACAACTCCAACCCCATGTGTTGGGCCACAGACAAACAGATGAACGTAAATGTGCAGGTATTTACTAGGAGAAGCAGGGTTTCTGTGTGAGGAAGAGGAGGATATGGGGGTGTGACCAAAGGTCTATCCACCTAAGGTATAGATATATGAAAGAACAAATACATTTAAAAAATAAAACAAAAAGTTCCACCAATAACCTGTCACTTAGCATTTCCAATTCTCCCCAAGAAGAGCTTCCCTTCAGGTTTTTTGTTTGTTTTTGCATATAAAGGGCCTTTTATAAATGAGTAAGAGGAAACTCAACAACCCAGCTGAGGACCTGAGTAAGCAATTCCCAAAAAAGGAAACACATTTAAAAATGAAAAATGCTTAAACTAGATGATTGTTAGAGGGGAAAAAAATTAAAAGTTGAATAAGAAATGCAATCTGATCTGCAGCCTGGCTCGGCCACAAATAATATTTATGTAATAGTAATTCTCCAAATGTAACTTGCTCAGCAAAAAAGTAGACGTGGAATGTTCCAGCTATAGACCTGTCTGTCACCCCCTCAGATGCAGCATTGGTTTCGATAGCCTTCCTACGCACTCTAGTGTTGTTAGTGAATAGTCTTCCCTCACCTCTGGGGGAACCTAAAATCCATTTTAGTCTAATATTGTAACATCCAGTTCTGACCCAGTTTATATATGTCTCCTTGCCCATGGTCTGGGCTGACATGGCTTCAAGTTTGTGCGTGTAGGGATTCCAAATAAAATACAGCCTCTCCAGCTAGATGCAAATTCCAGGGAGGAACACTTCCTTTTAGGAGAATTGGGTCTGAAAGAGCACAAGATTGGGCTCCCTCTCTGTCTCTCTTTGTCTGTGTGTGTGTGTTCTGCATGTGCGTGTGCCATGAAAGCTACCTTCTGTACACTCTGATCCACAGATAACTACACTCCTTCTCTGTTACAGCTCGGAAATCCTGGCCCCACCTAAACCTTCTGCTCTACCAGTCTCCAGCTGTCACTCAATGGAAACTCTTAGGGACGCACTCGAAGGAGTCCCTTGGGATCCCCCTCATTTGGCCTAAGATACACGAGAGACATTCACTCCCATCCAGTACTGAGGGCAGAGAGGGGAACACAACACCAATGATCTTGTCTGAAGCAATGCCATTTCTTGCTCCCTAGAGCCCCAGGAAATTCTCAGCCATGTCCTTTCTGGACCAGAGCTGCCTAGTGGCCTTGACCGGAAGAGTCCCTTGGGAACCATTTCTTCTGAACTCCCACAGGGATGGTGAAGAATCTCTACTTAGGACGTGGGTTCTTTATCTACTGTTTCCAGCTTCAGGATCCTTATTGATACCGGACACATAAAAGCCTATTTTAACTGTCTGTTACATAACTAAAAATGGTTCTATAATTATATTGTAAAGATGATGAAAGAGAAAAGTATGGGGGTAGGGGTGTCACATACCAGCATTTTCAGTTGTCATAACACAGAGGCAGAAGAAAGTACCCCAAACTGATAGCAGCTCACTAAACAGACGCATAAGCATGTCTTACAAGCAGGAAAACAAGTGTGAGGACCAAATAACTGAAAATATTTGTCTTTCAAAAGTATTTGAAACTGAATGGAGGATCTTTTGTTATTATAAGCACTTTAGAATTACTTTTAACAATGTATTATTTTGATTGTAGTCAAACATTGAATGATAAATTCTGCCCATCCTACAGATTAGTATACAGTCAATAAAGAGAACAAAGGAGGGGCTGGGACTGTAGCTTAGTGGTAGAGCACCTATTAGCATGTGCGAGACTTAGTTCAACCCCTCAGCACCCACTCCCTACCCCTAAAAGAAGCTCTATGAAGTGATGACATTAACATTTATACAGTGTTTTATTCTAATCAACTGTAGTCTTCAATTCTGGAGCCATGGACTCGTTTAATCTAGGTGTGTTAGTTTCCTAGAGCTTAGTGGCTGAGGAAAAAGAGGAAGTGATTGCCTCTGTTCTATAGGCTGAAGCCAGAAATCCAAGTGTGGGCAAGATCATGCTTCCTCTGAGCAGCAGGGAAGAGAGTGTCTGGCTTCTTCCAGCTTCTGGTAGTGCCAAAATTTGCTTGGTTTACAGTGAGGTAATTTCAATCTTCACAAGGTTTTCTCTCTGGGTTCAGGTTTGTATCTCTACGTCCAAATTCTCCCCCTTAACTTTTAAAATCAATTCATTTATCTTGTGTGTGTTGGAAGTGGGTGGAGCATGTGTATGGAGGTCAGAGGACAAGGGATGAGAGTCAGTTCTCTCTTATCTTTTCAGGTTTGGCAGCAAGTGCTTTTACCCATTGAGCTGTCTGTCTTTCCAGCCCAGACATCCCCTTTTAATAAGGGACCAGATAGATCACACTAGAGCTGACCCTAAAAACTTGGTTACTATTTTTGAAGCCTGTTAGGATTCTGTCTAAACTCTACCCCACAGCTACCTGGCAACAGCCAGGTATGCCCCTCCCCAACGTTATCTGGCAACAGCCAGGTAAGTCTGGCACAGTATAAAAGGGGTTTCTTGCCCCTCCTCCTTCCTCTTGCTTCTCTTAGTCTCTCACTCTTAGCCTCTCTCTTGCCCTCTTGGGCTCTTCCCTTCCCCCCTCCCTTCCTCCCTCTCTCCACGTGGTGATGGCCAGCCTCTGCTTCTCTACTCTCTCCCTCTCTCTGCCTTTCTCTGCCTCTACTACCCCCCTGTAACTGCCCTCCCATACCCTGAATAAACTCTATTCTATACTATACCTTCCTGCATGGGGTCCTCCAGGGGGAAGGGATGTCCCAGCATGGGCCCACTGAGGCGCCCCCTTTCCCTACACCACCATAGAACATATTCTTATGCCTCTTTCTCTTTTTACGATCCCAACAAAGTCTTTATTTTGAAATAGATTGAAATTTTGAGGAATTGAAAGTTAAGGTATTAACTTTATTTTTGTTTTTGGAAGAATACAATTTAACCCATAACCCCACACAAGGAGTCAAGGAAGCAGGCGATATTACATATGCAATCTGGCATATGAGAATTTTGGAACACAGAGGAATTCAGGAATTCTTCCAAGAACACATGGTTCGCTATTTATTGGTTACATTGGAGTTGAAGCCCAGGAAGTCTGACTCCCAAACCCTGATTCCTTAACAACTAGCTTCCACTTCTCCAGTAAGCACACAAAGCAAGAAGCATTTGTAGAGTGTGTGATTATTGGTGTGAAAAGAGATCAAGGTTTTGGGGAGCTGGAGAAATAACTCATCAGTTAAAAGTACTGGATGCTCTTCCAGAGGATCCAAGCACCTACATGGCATCTCACGATCATCCTTAATTCCATTTTAAGGGATTTGACACTCTCTTCCGGCCTCTGTGGTCACCAGGCAAGCACAGATTGCACAGACATACATGCAGGCAGAACTTCCAAACACGTGCAGTATGAGTAAGCAAATCTTAAAAAGAAACTAGGGATGAAGGGGGTTGGATGCAGCTCTGTGGTAGCATAAGCAAGGTCTGGGGTTCAACTCCGAGTACCAAACCAACAAGCTGCCCACAAATAGTTTCTGAGTATTTGGAAGACGTCATGAGCTGCTTTGGGTGCTGAGGACAGGATTCTGTCCTTAAGGAAAGTTCATGGGCCATGACTCTCTCAAACAGGGGTCAGATCAGTTCACGCTCACCCAAAGAATCAAATGCCAACACCTGGTTCAGATAAGATGTTGGCCACCGATCTCGGCACTGCAAGGTTGCCCTTTATCAACACAGCCTCTGCAATACTGATCCCTAATGCGTGAGCAGCCTAAGGCCTTCCGCCAAGCTTGTTCCTGGCTGCCTTGCCCCCCTCGGACTGCATTCATTCCTCTAGGATCTCTGCTGTGGATGCACGAATGACAAACAAAACACAGCTCTCTCCTCAAACAGAATAAAAATAGTCTAGAGCCAAACATGACTGACTAAGGTCCCCAAGAAGACAAAGGCAGGTCTCTCCAGATTCTGAGTTCCCACTCGGAAGCAGTTTCATGAAGTTCTGTAGTAGCAGAACAAAGAAAGTCATAAATCAATTTTAAAATAAATTGGTAGGGTGGGTTTGAAAGAGAAGCGGGTAGCAGTCGGGCCTTTGGCTTTAGGTGTAATCTGATAACTGTGGTTGTGACTCAGGCCTTTGGCTTTAGGTCTGATAACTGTGGTTGTGACTCTTGAATGGTGAAAACAATGGGTTTTGCTATGTTAATATCTTCCAAAGTTTTGTTGTTGTTTTTCAGGATGTTAAGCACAGATGTTAAACTAGGTGGGTGGAACCCTGCCCCCAAATTACCATTTCTACCAGACCTGGGCCGAAACTGGATCTGTCCTAGGCTGACCATGAACTCAGGAATCCATCTTCCTTTGTATCTGTCTAACAAACTGGGTCATTAATGCAGCTGCCTTTGTTCCTTTAGATTGGTGAAGCCCCTCATAATTCATATTGCGCCTTATATTTAGCATAGTTGAGAAATTATATATTTTTTAACTCACGTATCTCTTTCCCATAGCCTTCAGGGCTGTCCCGAAGGTCCCAGTGTTTACCATTTTATTGAGACTTTAGCCACACCTTCAGCTCCTGGACTCTCTTGTGCTGTCTCAGATTATCATGGAGTCATTAACGTTAACAGAGAGGACAGTCCTCAGAGGAATGTGTACACTATTATACAAACAAGCAGCCATCCACACTTGTGGAGGCTCACACCCAGGCCCTGTTCCAGGGGCAGGGGACATGTCACTCTGTCCCAACCAGGGTCTCTGCATAGGTCTCTGCATCTAAAAATAGCCCAGAAGAAACTGTAATCAGAATATTAGATCAGCGACATTCCCAACTCTCCAGTCATTCCAACTTTTATGAGTCTATCAGCCTCTGCAGACAGCTTCTTTCCAGGAATTCTCCTTAACACTGCTTTCTACCCTATGCCCCTCCCTCCTGAGGCCTCTACCCATCATGAGCACTGCCCCACTGCTGGCTCTGAGCATAAGGGCTTGGTCTGGTACCTTAGAGGTTCAAGCTATGGGGAAAAATGGCATCTCAGTACGAAGAATAAATCACAGCTGGTGATGTGGTTGAGTTAGGGGAGTGCTTGTTGGCCTGCATGGAGCCCAGGTGCCATCCCAGCCTTGTATACACCAGGTGCAGTGTGCAGGTCTGTAATCCCAGCCTGTGGAAGAAAGGAGGAAGCAGGAGCAGAAATCCAAAGTCATTCTTGTCTCCATAGTGACTTCAAGGCAAGCCTAGACTACATGAGACCCAGCATTAAATAAGGGGGGCTGGAGGGGGAGGGGTGAGGAGGAAAGAGGGGAGAGAGAGAGAGAGAGAGAGAGAGAGAGAGAGAGAGAGGATCTGATGCTTTCTTCTGACCTCTGTGAGCACCAACCAGATGTGCATGTGATATACACATGCATGTGGTACATACATGCAGCAGAACACTCATGCACATGAGAAACAAATCTTTTTTTTTTTTTAAAGAAAAGAGACAGTCGCTGGGCAGTGGTGCTATATGCCTTTAATCCCAGCACTTGGGAGGCAGAGGCAGGCAGATTTCCGAGTTTGAGGTCAGCCTGGTCTACAGAGTGAGTTCCAGGACAGCCAGGGCTACACAGAGAAACCCTGTCTCGAAAAACAAAAAACAAAAACAAAAATAAAAAAAAAGAAAGAAAGGAAGGAAGGAAGGAAGAAAGGAAGGAAGGAAAAAAAAGAGAGAAATAAAGAAAGAGAAAGAAAGGAAAAAGAAAAGAAAAGAGAGAGTCAGAATGTGCCATTCTATATCCTTGTTCCTTGGAGAACTTCAGCACCCCTCTGTCTTCTTCAGGGGCACCCAGCTTCTGTGTCTCTTCTTCCCATCACTATAAAGAAGAAGAGGGGAGGGGAGTAAGACCGGGGCCCCCCTCTCTTCCAAAGGGGGGTAGAATAAGACTGGACCCCTTCTCAAGGGACTCAAACAAAGGATCACACTTCTCTCAAATGGAGTTCTACCCCCAGCTTTCAGAAAAACAATTTTCCCCACCACCAATATGAGGGAAATGTTTTGAGCTTAAGATACATCTTCTACTTACTACCTGCTAATTTCTGTGTCTTCCTGTCCAGCAGAGCCAGTTAGCATGACTTCGGAGTTCCCATCCTCATAGTGACTTTACTGTGAGGATGAGTCTAGCTACTACACAGAAAGTGTGAGGAACAGAGCCTGGCTGCGAGTCTGCCTGAGGTCTGGGAGTGTGAGACAATGTACACCAGGAACAGTGTTAGCTTCGCTGCAGATGATCACACTAGGCTGGGCATGGTGTTTATGCCTGTAATTCCAGCACTGGGGAAGTTGAGGCAGGAGGATGTCCAGCTTGGGCTACATAGAGAGACATCACTTCAAATATTAATCAATCCATTAATTAACCAAAAGAAAACCTATATTTTTTTACACTTGGGGACGAGAAGCTGGTCTTTAAGTCCATGCTCCCTCAGGCAGCTCTAGAGAAGAATGCTATTCTCTTGCTAGTGTCCAGCACTCTTTAGTATTCCTTGGCTTTTTGTCCCATCTCCCACAGTCTGCTTGAGGCATCACATGACAGGTTCTTCCCATGAATATCTATATGAGTCCCTTTCTCCCCACCCCCACTTGGTACTAAGGCTGGAATTCAGAACTTCTCACCCTAACCTCACGTCCTACCCCTGACCACCTCATTTCTTATAAGGACACACGTTCGATAAGCTTCAGAGCTCACCCTAATCTAGTGTGACCTCCTCTTAACTAATTACACATATAAAGGCCCCCTCTCCAAACAAGACCACAGTCTAAAGTCCTTAATGAACATGATTCCAAGGGGAAACATCAGAGTGATTATCACTGTGAATGCTATCTCTGAGGCTTAGTCTTCTGTGAAATTAGCTCAGGGCAGGCTATTGGGTGCAGATTCTGTCAGAGATCTGATTGGTGGGATTCTCCAGCACCTTCAGCCCCCTGGTCTGGCTGCTAGTTTCATCAACCATCTTGCCAGCAGCCTTCATCCTCTTCTTGCAGCCTCTCCAGACACCTTCCCTCAGGTCTAAGCTCTTGATTCTTGATCATGGAGGAAATCCCATGAGGCAAGGGACTTCACAGAGCACCAGGGAAATCTAATGAGATACAGAAGGTGTCTTAGTCACTGTTCTATTGCTTTGAAGAGACACCATGGCCACAGCAACTCTTATAAAAGAAAGCATTTAATTGGGGCTGGCCTACACTTTCAGAGGTTTAGCCCCTTATTGTCATGGTGCAGAGCACAGTGTCACACAGGCAGACACAGTGCTGGAGAAGAAGTGGAGAGTTCTACATCTGGATCCATAGGCAGCAGGAAAAGAAAGACACTGGGCCCTAGCTTGAGCTTTTGAAACCTCAAACCCACTCTCAGGGACACACTTCCTTCAACAAGGGCACATCTTCAAATCCCTCTCAAGTAGTACCACTCCCTGAGGACCAAGCATTGAAATATATGAGCCTTATAGGGGCCATTCTCATTCAAATTGAGGGACACTAAGGGGTTTTCCAGTCACACACCCTCCTTACAGCTTCCCCCTCCTGCCTAAAGTCAAGGCTAGGCCAAGTACCATTCTCCACTCACAGGAACATTTTTGAGTAAAAAAATCTCAGAATATACTGACTGATAGTTAACTGACCCTCTGGAAAGTCCCAGGTAGAGTTCAAAGGTGTGTCATGCTTACTAACCAATAGATTTAAAGGTCAACATGCTTAGCCAATGAGTTAGAACTGTAACCTTGCTGATGTAACCTGTGCCCCTAAAAAGTATAAAAACTTTGTGTAATAGCCATTCCGGGTTGCCTTCTTAGTACCTCGCCTTGAGGGACTAATTGAAGTTCAACCCCAATGCACTGAAAAATAACTGGGAGGCGGGGGTGGGTGGTGGTGGTGGTGGTGGTGGTGCTAAGGGCATCTCGAAGTAAGTACCACTGATCAAGGGGCGGGGTGGGTCTTACATTTGGGGGCTTGTCTGGGATTTGAGGAGACCCTACACCCCACCTCACCCCCAAGCAATCACAAACTAGATTGATCAGAGGGAAAAAGATTGAGTTTGGCAACAGATGCCAACTTGTGTTTGTCAGTGTTTGTTTCTCTGTCTTTTGCTTTCACTTTTAGTTCTTGAGCACGGTGTCGTCTGGAAAGTCTCTGATCTGGTCTGGTCAAGTGCTGCAGGCAGATGTGCCTTAACATCACAACCTTGGGGAGTCTGGAGGACACTTCAGGCCCCCTAGAGGACTCTGCTCCTTTGGACAGTATCCGTGGGAGCCAAGTCTTGTTATAACCTGGTTTCTGTGCCCCTGGAAGGAGCAAACTGTCTATAACTGTGCCCATGGTGGGGGGGACTGTATGGTAATTGTCTTTCCCTCTGTTAATGGACTTGGACTGTCTGTGCCCATGGCAGGGATAAACTGTGTGTTGATTGTCTTTCTCTGTGTCTGTTGGTGTTGGTTATCTCGTTCTGTGTTCTTGGCCTTGGACTGATGACATTTTTGGACATTGGATAGAGTGAATCTACCCTGTCAAACATCCTAGTTAACCACTAGCTGGAAGTTAGGAAAAGAGGAGAAAACTTGTCAGTAGTAGTAAAGAAGAGCAAGTTAGTTGCTCTCTGTTCCTCTGAATGGCCCACCTTCAGAGTAGGGTGGCCACCGTAGGGATCTTCAACTTGGAGGTGATCAAAGCAGTAGAAGAAAAAGTCTTTAGGCCAGGATCCTTCAGACACTCAGACCAAGTGCCCTATATAGTTACCTAGAAGAATCTAGTGGGACTCCCCCCCGCCCCCTTCATGGATAAAAGCCTATTTTTCCCCAAGACCCACCTCACAGGTTCTGGCTGTCAGGAAAAAGGAAACACGGAAGGAGGGATCTGGACCTGAGAAGAAGTCGATCCTCCAAGATCCTTCAACAGCAAATCTGTTGCTCTAAGACCCTCCTCCTCCATATCCCCCTACCCTTGCCTCCATGGCCCCACCAGTGCCGGCACAAGCTCCAGCATCCTCAGCCCATACAGGAAAAGAGCTGTTGTAACCCCCTTTACTGGAGGGAAGAGCGGAAAGAGACCCCCCAACTTCCCATCCCACCATGGGGGCCTGAAGTCTGAGAGCCACCTCCCCTGATACCACTGAGGGCATATGGGCCTCTAGGAAGGGCAATCAGGCTATGCAATATTGACCCTTCTCTTTGGTCGACTTGTACAATAACCCCCAACCCCCCACAGATAACCCCAAGGGGCCAATTAATCTTTTTGAGACTGTTTTATTTACTCATCAGCCCACCTGGGATGATATCCTACATCTCATGAGAGTGTTCTTCATGACTGAAGAGCGAGAAAGGATAATGCAGGAAGCCAGAAAGAATGCCGCCTCAGACACGGGTGGGGGGACCATTGATTGATTAGGCTGTTGTTGACAGCGGGTTTCCCCTGAGTAGACCTGACTGGGGCTTTAATATGGCAGAAAGTAAGGGGCACCTGAAGGTCTACTTCCAGACTCTATTGGCAGGTCTCAAGGAGGCCGCGTGACAACCCACAAATTTGACCAAGGTATGTGAGGTTAGACAGGGATCAGATGAGTTGCCTGCTGCCTTTCTAGAGCAACTTACATAGACATTCCATCAGTATACATGCTATGACCCCAACAGCAAGGAGCACAAAGAGATTGTGACTATGGTTTCTATAGACCAGGCTAGGAGAGACATCAGGAACAAGCTTCAGAGGCTAGAGGGTCTACAGGATAAGTCATTGAGGGATTTAGTACAGGTTGCTGAGAAAGTCTACCATAACAGGGAGACAGAGGAGGAGAAGGAGCAGAGAAAGAGAAAGAAAGGAGATGGAAGGGAGATTTAAAAAAACAACAACAGGGAAGGAATTTACAGAGAATCTTGGCTACAGTAGTTAGGGAAAGCAGAGAAGAGAGACTCCAACCAAAGAGAGACAGAAAACCCTTTGAAAAGGACCAGTGCACATATTGCAAGGAGAGAGGCCACTGGGTCTGAGAGCGCCCCAACAAACAGAAGCCAGGGGCGGGAAATCTCAGGCCTTGGGAAGTGTCCCCAAATGGAAAAGGTGTTAGCCCTGGGGAAAGACAGCAACTAGGGAGAATGGGCTTCAGGCCCCTTCCCCGAACCCAGGGTAACTCTGAGAGTGGAGGGAAAATCAACTCAATTCTTGGTGGACACAGGGGTTCAATACTCAGTCCACCTCCTGGCTGATGGCCCTGTTCCCAAGAAAAATCTTGGGTCCAAGGAGCCACTGGCACCAAACTGTATTCATGGACTACCTGAAGTATGGTGGACCTAGGCATGGGCAGGTACCCCATTCATTTACGGTCATCCCAGACTGTCCCTACCCTCTGTTGGGGTGAGACTTCCTCTCCAAGATGGGGGTCCAGATACACTTCCCACCACAACTAACTGGCTCAAAACGAGAGCCCATGGGTAGAGGGAAGACCTCTCTGACTGACCCTTGCCGAAAACCAAGACTACCTGGTTTACAGACGGGAGTAGTTTTCTCTGTGAAGTTCAGAGACGAGCGGATGCTGGTTGATGGGGCAAATGTCATCTGGGCTAAACCTCTACCCCACCCCCACCCCTACCCCCTAGCACATTGGTGCAGAAAGCGGAGCTAATTGCCCTTACTGAAGCCCTGGAACTTGGGACAGGCAAGAAAATGAACATCTACAAGGATAGCAGGTATGCCCTTGCCACAGCCCACATCCATGGGGCTATATACCAAGAGAGAGGACTGCTCACATCAGAGGGAAAAGAAATAAAAAACAAATAAGAAATCTTGGATCTCTTGGATGCCCTGATGAAGCCGGCAATTGTGAGTATTATTCATTGCCCAGGATGTCAGATGGTAAGAGACTCAGTGGCCTGAGGCAATAATCAGGCAGATCAAGTGGCTTGAGAAGTGGCTATGCAGGAGCCTATCCAGTTATGGGCCTGCAAGAGACACCCGCTGGGAATGGGACTGGACTAAAGGATGGCCTCATTTAGAATACACTGAAGAAGAAAGGACTCAGATTGCTAGCCACCCTACCAACTACTACCTAGAGAAGGAAGGGCAGTGGTTCACACAAGAATGAAAACCTACACTCCCCAGAAAGCAAGCTGAGGACTCACTTGACCAAATGCACAGATGGACTCATTTAGGGGATAAGAAGCTTGTCCAAGGAGTTAAGGGATCTAAAGTATATATATAAAATAGACCTCAGGTTTTGGGCCAGAGATACAGTAGAGCAGTGTAAGGTATGCCAGCAAGTGAATGCTTTTGCAGCCAAGAGTAAACAGGGATAAAGACCTAGGAGAGAACAACCTGGAGTATATTGGTAGGTCGATTTTACAGAAGTTAAGCCAGGAAAATATGGTTACAAATACCTTCTAGTGTTTGTAGATATTTTCTCTGGGTGGGTTGAGTCTTGACCCACCAAAGAGAAAACAGTTACCATGGTAACCAAGAAGATATTAGAGGAAATTTTTCCCGAGGTTTGGAGTACCCAAGATAATTGGATTGGACAACTGTCCTGCTTTTGTCTCTAAGGTAAGTCAGGGATTGGCAGAGATATTGGGAACTAATTGGAAGCTCCATTGTGAGTACAGTCCCCAGAGCTCAGGGCAGGTAGAGAGAATAAACAGAACCCTAAAAGAGACCTTAACCAAATTGACCTAGGAGACTGGTGCTGACTGGGTGGTGCTCCTTCCCCTGGTCCTGGTCCAAACCTAGAACACCTTCTACTGTTTTAGCCTGACCCCTTTTGAGATCCTATTTGGTACCCTGTTTTAGTCAGGATTTCTATTTCTGTACAAACGTCATGACCAAGAAGCAAGTTGGGGAGGAAAGGGTTTATTGAGCTTACACTTCCACACTGCTGTTCATCACTAAAGGAAGTCAGGACTGGAACTCAAGCAGGTCAGGAAGTAGGAGCTGATGTGGAGGCCATGGAGGAATGTTCCTTACTGGCTTGCTTCCTCTGGCTTGCTCAACCTGCTCTCTAAGAACCCGAGACTACCAGCCCAGGGATGGTACCACCCACAAGGGGCCCTCCCCACTTGATCACTAATTGAGAAAATGCCCCACAGTTGGATCTCATGGAGGCACTTCCCCAACTGAAGCTCCTTTCTCTGTGATAACTCCAGCCTGTGTCAAATTGACACACAAAACCAGCCAGTACATACCCCAACTCCCTTGGTGTTCATTGGACCCTCCCTGGCGGTATCCCATCTCACTGATCGGAATCTCATCTTGTGGCTCCAAGCCCTTCAGTCAGTACAACATGAGATTTGGCCCAAACTGTCTGCTTTAAATGCTCCAGGGATGCCAGAGACCCCTCACTGCTTCCAGATCAATGACTGGGCCTATGTAAGGAGGCATCAGGCACAGTTGCTAGAACCCCAGTGGAAGAGATGCTTCCAAGTGCTGCTAGCCACTCCCACAGCCCTCAAGGTAGACAGTATTGCGGCCTGGGTGCATATTTCCCATGTGAAACCTGCAGATGCCCCACTCCCCAGAGATCCCCCCACTGGATAGTTCAGATGATGGACAATCTGCTCAAGCTCAAGGTCACTTAACTTTGATCATGACCACCTGGTGGTACCTTAGGATTCTAATCCCCCATCTTATGTGCCAGTCTGCCAAACCTGTTACAGCATTTACTGTCTTCCTTCTGTTGGGGTTAGGGGTGTCCAAGGCAGCCACCGGGACCTCCGCTTTGGTCTTACAAGGGAAAAATTATGACAATCTGAGGGTAGCCATTGATTTAGATATAGAGAGAACAGAAACTTCCATCAGTCACTTTCAAGAATCATTGACTTCATTATCAGAAGTAGTAAGCACTACAGAATAGGAGGGGATTAGACATAACTTTTCCTCCAGCAAGGAGGGCATGTGTTGCTTTAGCTGAAGAGTTTTGCTTTTATATAGACCATTTTGGGGTTGTTAAAGATTCAATGGTCAAGGTGAGAGAAGGGCTAACCAAGCAGAAGAGAGAAAGAAACAGTCAGGGCTGGTTCAAGTCTTGGTTTAACTTCTCCCCTTGGTTAACCACCCTCATATCCACCTTGTTAGGACCCCTAATTGTTCTCCTGCTATTGTTGACCTTTGGACCCTGCATACTGAACAAGCTAATTGCCTTCATAAAAGAGAGAATAGGAGCAATGCAGCTGATGGTTCTGGGCCAACAATATGAGACCCTGAGGATAGAACCAGAAGACCCCTGAGCATAGCCCCCCCGAATTGGACCTTGTACAAGAAAAGGAGGATGAGGGACTCTAAGGAGTTTTCTAGTCTCAACACCCTCCTTCCAGCTCCCCGCTCATGCCTGGAGTCAAGTCTAGGCCAAGTTCCATTCTCTACCCACAGGAACATTCTTGAGTAAAAAGTTTTCAGAGTGTACTGACTGATAGTTACCTGACCCTCTGGAGAGTCCCAGGTAGAGTTCAAATGCATGTCATACTTGCTAGCCAATAGATTTAAAGGTCAATATGCTTAGCCAATAAATTTGAATTACAACCTTGCTGATGGAAGCTGTGCCCCTAAAAAGTATAAAAACTTCTTGCAATAGCCATTTGGGGGTTGCCTTTTAGACACTCGCCTTGAGGGACTAATTGAAGGTTGGCCCCAATGTGCTGGAAAATAAACCTCTTGCTTTTGCATCAATCTGCATCTCGGTATCTAACTTGGGGCACATCTTAAAGTAACTACCACTGACCAAGGGTCAGAGTCTTATAAAACCACCATAGAGGGCAAGAAAGATCTGGCAGAAAAAGCCTTCTCCACTTCTCCCCTCAACAGACTATATAGCATGTCCTATCTAGCTGGGTTTTCACGGGAAGCCACAACTGTATTAGTAATTGCTTTTGCTTTCTTTCTTCCCTGGCCTTTACTTTCTCCCTCGTTCTTGCAGCTGAAGACTATGTCAGTCAACCAAGGATTCATAAGCCTTCCACTTTGACTCTCTCTGCTTTTGTTTCCAGGGAATCCATGTGTTAGTTTTCTGTTAGTAAAACAACTTCCTGAAATAATTAGTCTAAAAGAGAGGTTCCTATTGGAGCATGGTTCTGCACATTACAGTCTGTTGCCAGTTAGCTTTGCTGCTTTGAGGATGATGGTGAGAGACGATTCATCGTGGCAGAGTGGGTGTGATGGAAGGAGCTGATTGATTCAAGGTAACTAGAAGCAGAGAAAGAAGAGACTTGGACTCCCAAATCCCCTTTGAAGGCATGCTACCGATGACCCAAAGGGCTCTATCTAGACTCCACTTCCTCAAGTCCAAACTGAAAACAAGCCTTTAATACACAGTCTTTGTTGGCAGGGTGACATGGGAGATTCAGACTATAACATTAGAGCCTTTGCAGGACGGACTTGACACCAACCATAACTAAAGATTAAGTGGAGACTGTGTAGAAGCTGGGAGTTCAAGGGAGCAGGGCTCTGAATCTATTGGCTGAGCCACAACGACTGGGCTATGGAAGTCAGGTTGTACTTCGTTTCCAAGATGCTAGATTCTAACCACATACAAAATATTAGGTCAGGGACTGGAGAAATAGCTCAGCAGTCAAAAACATGTGCTGATCAAGAGGACCAGAGTTTAGTTCCCAGTACCCACATCAGATATCTCACAACCACCTGTAATTTCAGCCCCAGGGAAGCCAATCCAGCTCTGTATTCTGTCTCCAGGAACACCAATGCTCACATATGTATGCCTCCTCATCTCTCTCATACCTATATATAAGGAAGAAGAAGAAGAAGAAGAAGAAGAAGAAGAAGAAGAAGAAGAAGAAGAAGAAGAAGAAGAAGAAGAAGAAGAAAAGAAGGAGAGGAGAGGAGAGGAGAGGAGAGGAGACCAGGGCCTCAGGTATGAGAGGTGGCCCACATACTGAGCATTGTTTAGAACTTAGGCAGTTTCTCCTGTTCCTTCCTATTTCTATAGCGTAGCTGCTTTTTGCTTTCCTGTAATTAGCACATTTCAGAGTTTGGGAGTGTGATTTGGCTTCCAGTCATCTCTTTCTCAATGCTAGACTATTGTTGGAAACCTATTTGTTTCTTGTGTTTCACTCCCATCAACCTCCATGCCAACCTCTCACCATAGCTTCCACATAGTAAGCATTTACTACCTACATGTGTGCCATGCAGTGATAAGTTCTCACAATGTACTAAGAAGGGAGAGTTCAGGGAGTCAAGGTTCAGAGACTTGCCATGGACACACCAGCTTCAAGTAGTGTATCTGAGTCTGAGTCATATATGATTACTTTCCCCAGCATGCGTGTCAGGAAGAGTTCTCTAGAAAAGAGACAAAAATCAGGAGCCATGAGTCTGCCTTGCTTCTCTGAGGTAGCACTGAAGATTAATAGGTAAACACACGGACACTCAGGTGCTGAGTTTGGGCACAAGTTCCCACTCTGACAACTAGCAGATATGTGTTATCTTCCTCGCACATATGAACTTATATGATGATGCTCATAACTCTCTCATAGGTTATTTGTGTGTGCTCACATCTGGGTATAAATGTGGAGATCAGAGAACAACCTCAGCTCTTCCTCAGGTACTGTCCACCTTGGTAGTTTTTGTTTTGTTTGAGACAGGGTCTCTCATCAGCCTAGGACTTGACAAAGAGGCTATGATAGGTGGTTAGTAAACCTTGAGGATCTGTCTAGCCTAGCCTCTGCCTCCCAGAACTGAGATTCCAAACTGACATGCTTGAGGTTTTTGGGGTTTTTGTTGTTGTTGTTGTTGTTTTTCATTTAAAGACAGGGTTTCACTATGTAGCCCTGGCTGGCCTGGAACTCATAGAGATCTTCCTTTCCCTACCTCCTGAGTTTGTACCACTTTAAGTGCATTAATTTAATTTAATTGTGTGTGTATATATGTGTGTATATGTGTGTGCTATGTGTATATGCGTGTGCTATGTGTGTATGTGTGCTTGTATGTGTTTGTATGTGAATGTGTATATATATGTGTGTTTGTGTGTGTGTCCTATGTGTGTGTATGTGTATGTATATGTGTGTATTAGTGTGTGTATGTTTGTGTGCACATATGGTTTGTTTGTGTGTATATGTGTGTGCTATGTGAGTTTCTGTGTGTATATGTGTGTGTGTTTGTATGCATGTGTGGTTTGTGTGTGTATGTGTGTATGCTATGTGCATATGTGTTTATATGTGTGTGTGTGTGTGTGTGTGTGTGTGGTGTTTATCCAAAACAGAGAACAGGAGTCTGTCCTCTTCTTTTACCATGTGGAACCTGGAGATGAAACTCAGGTTGTTGGCTTGGCAATAAGTTCCTCCTCTCTGTCCCACTTTTTAAAATGTGGGTTCTGGGGGATTGAATTTAGGATCCTTGTATTTGCAAGGAAAATATTTTACCATCTGAGCCACTTCCCCAGACTTCTCATTGGTTGTTGCAAAAAAATAAACAAAACGTGATACACGTCACACACCTGGACACACAGGAGAGCGCTGGGCACTCTGGAAGTGCTGGCCTTGTTATCATTAGAGCTTTCTTTCCACTGGTCACAGGATGTAGCTTCATCCTGTAGGACGAGCCTCTGCTCATCTACAGTCCATCAGCTATGAGCACTCACGATTTGTACAGCACAACTCAAGAGTGTGGTTGACACACGCTATGATGGGAGTCTTACTTCATAAAGCACTTGCATGGCCTCTGGAGAGGTCTTTGCTTTGTCCCTTACTGTTCATAGACCACTGTATTACTAAAGAACAGTGACAGTTCAGTTTCACTCTGATGCCAGTTGACAAGTGATCTCAGACTTCCACATATGAATTGCTGGCCCAAGGCACAACACTAACTCAGACAGCTAGGTCAAAACACTGACCGGCAGCCCTTCATGACCTGCATTCGAGAAAGGCCCTTTGTGACTTTCTCAAGGATGTGTTAAAAATCAGACTCAGAATAAAGCCTGCTATGAAGTAAGTTAAGAGACTTCAAAGACTGGACGTACTCTGATCTCAGATCTGCCCTGTGATGGGGCTGGAGGGCTCCCCTCAGGGCCAGTTCTCATAACTGGGGAGGTGTAGAGAGCACTCTGCAATGTACAAAAAGCTGCTGATGCCCAGGGCAGGGATAACAAGCAGAAGGAGATTAGGGGAAAGTGCTGTGTGCTTGATTTCATTTAAGTTGTAAGAACTACAAGCCAATGTGTCCCCAAGTCCATAAAGAATGTGTAAAGGTGGTTCACTTACATACAGGGTGGTTGTCTCTCAGTTTCCCTTGTTTCTTTCTACTTCTTTTCCATTGTAAGTCTCAGGGTTACAAGAGCTTTGTTAGAATCTGTAAACATCATTTTTATAGCCTGGGAACAACAGAAACAGTATTTTTTTTTCCTGAAGACTAATATACAATATCTTTTTTGAAACATGCATAATCTCATCTAACTTTCTGTGCTTCAAGGACTGCACTATACCTCTCCATACCCCAGTTTCTTTAAAAAGCAGAGACAGAAACAGTTTCTGCTTCATGAGGTTACAAAAATTAAATTATTAATATGTGCAACATACTTGGAACTCAAACTACTGGAAAATTTAATGTTATTTGTGGTAGGAGTTTCCACAGAAGTAGGAACAATAATATGCAGAGGGAAGAGGCAGAAATTATAAAACTGGGCCCCATGATTATGGGCATTAGGAACTCTTATCTGTGTTCTGTAAATGGGAAACCTAGAAAATCAATCCAAAGTCTTGAGCCCTAAGGGTCAAAGATCCCCACATCTCAAGACCCGAGAACTGAGAGCACTGAAGTCCAACTCAGTGCCCATTCCCTGCTTCCTCTGTCTTTTTGCTCTACCAGAAGTTCAGTAGATTGGATGAGGAACATGTATGTTGGCAAGGGCCATGCCTTCTACTTAGTCTATACATTTTCATGCTGTTATGGTTGGTATATGCTCACCCAGGGAGTGGCACTATTAGAAGGTGTGGCCCGTTTGGAGTAGGCATGTCACTGTGGGTATGGGCTTTAAGATCTTCATCCTAGATACCTAGAAGAGAATATTCTGCTGGCAGCCTTCAGATGAAGATGTAGAACTCTCAGTTCCTCCTGTACCATGCCTGCCTGGACACTGCCATGTTCCTGCTTTGATTATAATGGATTGAACCTCTGAACCTGTAAGCCAGCCCCAATTAAATGTTGTCCTTATAAGAGTTGCCTTGGTCATGGTGTCTGTCCATAGCAGTAAAACCTTATCTAAGACAAATGCTAATCTCATCCAGAAACCCCCCTCATAAATATGTGTATAAATCATGTTTTACCAGTTATCAGAGCAATCTTTACCCCAGGGAAGCTGACACATGAGATTCCAGATGGTGGTGGTTGGTGTTACATTTTGGTATAAGATCATGCATGCAATGGTGTAGTTAGGACAGGAATTATAGCACCAGCAGCGGCAGCAGCAGCAGCAGCACCACCACCACCACCACTACCACCAAGAGGAACAACAGATTGCTGTTGCAATCCTTGAGCTAAATGCATTATAATTGGAAGAGAAGCATGGACAACTGTTGACATGTTTCTGCTGGTGTCAAGTGAGCTGACAATACGGACAATTGGCAATTACTTGACAATGACAAGAAAAATATTGATAAATATTTTGTTGTTGTTTTTGTTGGTGGTTTGGTTTGCTTTTGGTTTTTTATAACTGTACCTTTTGGCTACTTCATTGGGTTCTTGCATTTCTACCTACTACCTTTCTCCAGCCCAATTCCTTCCAACCCACCAATACTAGGTAGGAGAGAAAGAAGTCTAGAGGGGAAAAGGGGGCAACAACCTTGTTGGACTACTTACTTCCTGCTGATTAGGGACATAGAGTTCCTACGGTCAAGTCCAGTCTTCATCATCAGGATGTTTCCAACCAACAACCAATAACAAATTACAATCCAGCAACCCAGCAACCCAGCAACCCAGCAATCCAGCAATCTAGCGATCCAGCAACCCAGCAATCCAGCAATCCAGCGATCCAGCAATCCAGCAACCCAGCAATCCAGCGATCCAGCGATCCAGCAATCCAGCAACCCAGCAATCCAGCGATCCAGCAACCCAGCAACCCAGCAATCCAGCGATCCAGCAACCCAGCAACCCAGCAATCCAGCAATCCAGCAACCCAGCGATCCAGCAATCCAGCAATCCAGCGATCCAGCAACCCAGCAATCCAGCAACCCAGCGACCCAGCAACCCAGCAACCCAGCGACCCAGCGATCCAGCAATCCAGCGATCCAGCGATCCAGCAACCCAGCAATCCAGCAACCCAGCAATCCAGCGACCCAGCGACCCAGCGACCCAGCGACCCAGCGACCCAGCAACCCAGCAACCCAGCAACCCAGCAACCCAGCAATCCAGCAATCCAGCAACCCAGCAATCCAGCAACCCAGCGACCCAGCGATCCAGCAACCCAGCAATCCAGCAACAGCCAGGAGGGCACAGCAGCAGGGGGAACTGCAGCTGCCATCTCCTCTAGGGGCTCTGGCATTTTTATACCCTCTGAAGAGTCCACAGAGTTCTAAATGTAACTATCTTCGGTTGGCAGAATCACACCCCTGTCAGAGCACAAGACAAATCATAGTCAGCTGCAGTGGACACCTGCAGCCCTACATCACCCACCTGGAATTAAAACAAAAACATTCGCATAATATAACTGGGCTTTTAAAGAAAAATTTCACTACATTTCCCCCTTTCTGTTTTCTGCCATTAATTGTACTGCATTTAGTGAAAAATGACAAATACAGACGTTATCAATGAACTAAAAGCCTTTCAAATCAGGGGTCAAGGTTTTCAGGAAACTTTGTCTGTTCAATTCTATAGCTATCTTTTTTAAAAGATTTATTTGTTTGTTTGTTTATCTTATGTAAGTGTACACTGTAGCTATCTTCAGACACACCAGAAGAGTGCGCCAGATCTCCTTACGGATGGTTGTGAACCACCATGTGGTTGCTGGGATTTGTACTCAGGACCTTCGGAAGAGCGGTCAGTGCTCTTAACCGCTGAGTCATCTCTCCAGCCCTTGTATGTTCAATTCTATCTTTACAAGTTTTCATGGCAGGTGCGACCTTGGCTCCATGAGGCAGCGGGGGGGGGGGGGGGGATCGGTTCGGGGGGAGGCCTGGGGCCGCTCGCGGGTGCGCTGTCTCCACCATCCCCCTCTTTCACAGCCGCCGTTGCCCCCTGCCTCCCCCGGGCATGTCGTCCAACTGCACCAGCACCATGGCGGTGGTGCCGCACAGAGCCAGCAAAACCAAAACCAAGAAGCAGTTGGTGTGCCAGAAAGTGAAGTTATTCTGGGCCAGCAAGCCGATTCTCAGCCTCCTGATGTGGAGGGTGAACCACACGGAAGCGGAGACAGGTGGAGATCAATGAGCTGAGCAATGTCCCTGTCATGCTAATGCCAGCCAATGCTGGATGACTTCAAAGCAAGATCAAGGTGGACAATCATCTCTTCAATAAGGAAAACCTCCCCAATCGCTTCAAGTTCACTGCTCCATGGTGCTCTGGAACCTCAGGGAGAAGTTTGGCATTGATGACCAGGATTACCAGAATTCAGGGACATGCAGTGCACCCATCTACAGTGACAGCCAGGGCAGGTGCTCCACACACTTCCTCGCCACCTATGACCGGTGTTTTGTCATCAAGACTGTGTCAAGTGAGGATGTGACCGAGATGCACAACATCCTAAAGAAATATCACCAGTTCATAGAGGAGTGTCACGGCAATGCCCTTTTGCCACAGTTCCTGGGCATGTACCACCTGACGGTGGATAGTGTGGAAACCTACATGGTGGTCACCAGGAACGTATTCAGTCATCGGCACACTGTGCATTGCAAATACGACCTGAAGGGTTCCATTGTTGCCAGAGAAGCCAGTGACAAGGAAAAGGCTAAGGACTTGCCAACATTCAAAGATAATGACTTCCTCAATACAGGGCAGAAGCTGCACGTGGGAGAAGAGGGCAAAAAGAACTTCCCGGAAAAAACTGAAGCGGGACGTTGAGTTTCTGGCCCAGCTGAAGAGATCATGAACTACAGTCTCCTGGTGGGCATCCACGACCTGGACCCAACCTGGATCCGGCAGAGCAGGGGGAGCTGGAAGTGGAGGAGCGAGCGGAGGAGGAGGAATGTGAGAATGATGGGGTGGGCGGGGTCTGCTCTGCTCCTACAGCGCAGCCCTGGCAACCTCCTGAGCTCCACCCACCCCCCGTTCTTTGGCCCAGGAGAGTTTGATCCTTCCGTCGATAGCTATACCATGAAAAGTCATGAAAGTGCCCCTAAGAAGGAGGTCTATTTCATGACGCTAAGAAGAAAGCTGCACTTACCGCCAAAACAGTGAGACATGGGGCATAGCCTGAGATCCCCACTGTGAACCCGGAGAAGTACTCGAAGCGCTTCAATGAGTTCAGGTCCAACATCCTGACCTCTCTACCTTCTGCCAGAACCAGACTGCTGGACAAGGATGGGGTCGGGTTTCGGGAGAGGGGAAGGGTGGGTTTGGAGGGTGGGGAGCAGAGTAGGGGGTGCAGCCTGTGACACAAAGCAACTCTAGAAAGAAAGAAGGGGACATGCTGTTTGCCCATCCCCCAGCCTCAGGGATGACTGATTTTCCTTGTTACCTTCACTCTTTCTGAACTTGGTGTCTGCCTAAGGTCCTCCTTGGAAAGAGTGACATCCGGCAGTCTCCTTCAGGATTCTGGCCCAGTGCCTCAGAAGGGAGCTACACAAGTCATTCTGATGCCACCAGAGCAAGTGGTTGCCAGGAAGAAAAATGGCCTTGTTGGCCTGCCCTTGGAGGAAGTAAATTTCTTACCTCTGCTCAGCCCCCTCAGAAGGAATCAGGAATTCAGGATGAGATGGAAGTTTTGTAAACAACCCCAAAGATGTGAAGCTGGCTTGTGGAACTGTCTTAGGTGAAGGGATGATTTCCAACGCCTGCCAGTTCCCAAACTGGCCGAGCTCAGCTTGGGGAGCTGGAGTCTCCGCTGTGCCGTCTCCTCCCTACCCAGCACTGAACTAAGACAGGAAGCAAGATGCCAGTCTTGGGATTCTCTGGGGTTGCCAATTGGGTGAGGCAGGTGGGGGCCCACTCCTTTCCAAGAAGAGAACAGATAAAAAAAAAAAAACCTAAAATCTACCAAACCACAGCTCAAATATTTTGACCCACTCAACAATACTGTCTGAAAAGTAAAGAGCTTGAAACTGAAAGCTACCTCTCAAAATTGTAAACAATATACAACAAAACGACATGAACCCCCTACCACCCACCGTTAGCCCAGTTAGATGGCTGGTAGTTGCTTTGGAAGAACTGTTAGGCTTTGCAAACACAAAACAGGAGCAGCCAAGAGCAGCTTCCAAGCCTGGAGCAGATCCAGAGTTTTCACTGTGGATTGTGAGGTGGGAAATCCAGTCCCTACCTTATTCCTACGTGACCTCTCTCCTGCATTAAAATCATTTCTCCACGAACCATGTGGTTCCAAGCCCTTCCCCAAGAGCCCTGTGGATCTGCTCCCCAGCTCCTGTTTCAAGCTCTTTGTTTCCCGGACAGTATTGTTGAGTGGGTCAAAATATTTGAGCTGTGGTTTGGTAGATTTTAGGGGTTTTTTGTTTGTTTGTTTGTTTTGTTTTTTTTAAGGTTGTTCTCTGTGCCATCTTCAAAAACCTGAGGTTTGACTCTCTGATTCCTTTGACATTCATACGTTTAAAAGCTATTTATCTTCGTTTCAAAAAAAAAGAAGTTTCATGGCATCTATATCTTTTCATTCCCTGTAGAAACATAAACAAAACTACACCCCTAACCTAAACCTATAGAATGCTTCCATTCTGATATTCACATATCCTTATAGTATATAGGATGATTTAGTTACAGTTTTTTTTACAGTGTCTCTTAGCTACTACTGTTCTTTTTTATTACCATTTAGAATGTTTAAAGTTAACAAAGCATTATTTAGTTGATCCCTGGGGGTCTTTAATCTTCCTTTTTGTTTTATGAACACTTCTTTTAAAGTGCAATTAGATCTTTCTACAACAGCTTGTCCTATAGGATTGTGTGGTATACTTGTAATGTGCTTTATATTATGATATGTAAAGAATTGCTTCATCTTACTGGAGATATATGCAGGGGTACTGTCAGTCTTAATTTGTGCAGGTATCCCCACAATAGCCATTACTTCCCGTAAATGTTTATTTACAGAATCAACCTTCTCAGAACTCAAAGCAGTTGCTATTGAAACCCTGAATATATAATGATGACACAGTGTACAAACTTTAGTTTTCCAAATTCTGCAAAATGAAACACATCCATCTGCCAGATATCATTTCCTTTGGTCCCCTAGGATTAATTCCTGCATACAATGGAGTCTGGTTTTATAAAGAACAAGTAGGACATTTCCTTAGCATTTCCTTGACCTTCCTTGTTGTCAAGTGGTAGAGAATATTTTCTTTAAACCTTTGCTGTTAGCATGGTGTTTTTCATGGAATTTGGAGGCTTCTAACAATTGGTCAGTTTCCTCATTTTCTTTTCTTTTTGGTTTTTCGAGACAGGGTTTCTCTGTATAGTCCTGGCTGTTCCTAGAACTCACTTCCTGGGCTAGTGGTCTTGGGTTCTAACAGAAAGCAGCCTGAGCAAGCCATGATGAACAAGTCAGTAAGCAGCACCCCTCCATGGCTTCTGCATCAGCTCCTGCCTTCAGGTTCTTGTCCTGACTTCCTTCAGTGATGAACAGTGGGGGTTGAACTATAGGCTGAATAAACCCTTTCCTCCCAAGTTGCTTTTGTTCATGGTGTTTGATCCCAGCAATAGTAACCTAAGACACCCTCCTCCCTGTTTCTGTTGTTGTTTGGTGTTTTGTTTTGCTTGTGGTGGTATTTAGAGTCTAACTATGAGCTTTGTAAGTGCTAGAGAAGGATCCTATCACTGAAATATATAGGTTTCTCAAGACAGGGTTTCTCTGTATAGCCCTGGCTGTCCTGGAACTCACTCTAGACCAGACTGGCCTCAAACTCAGAAATCCTCCTGCCTCTGCCTCCCAAGTGCTGGGATTAAAGGCGTGCGCCACCACTGCCTGGCCAGTTTCCTCATTTTCTTGTGCCAATGAACTGAGTATGGATAATTGATATTTCTGATTGCTTGTTGCATAAGTAACAAAGTTAATTCTGAATTATCAGGAATAAATTCAGCACTTTCTATATGCAAAACAACTCTTTCTGCATACTGAGAGTCAGTAATTATATTAAACTCAGGAAAATCTAACAATATCATAAGGATTGTATACAACCCTGATTACTGAACTGAAGAATGTGGGTTTTGGATTACTTTGCTTAATTTGTCTGACTTTACAGCCTACCATTCCCAACTTAATTGTGTCAATATAGAATGTAGGTGTTCCTTTTATAACACACTGGAGAATCCAATTAGTTCTTTTTATAAACAAGCGACACTTGCTTTTAGAATATTTGTTATTAATTTCTCCCAAATACTTACTGCAAGTTCTTTACCAATCTTCATTAATTACCTGTAATGACATAACTCAGCATTAGTAAAAGGCACTAAGATTTCAGCCAGGGCAGCTGAGTCTCTCTCTCTCTCTCTGTCTCTCTCTCTCTGTCTCTCTCTCTCTCTCTCTCTCTCTCTCTCTGTGTGTGTGTGTCTTACATAAGCCATAAATTTAATTTTCTCCTTTGAAATTCCCATCTATAATACCTAGATGCACAATGAATGCTTGGGAGGTTAATCTACTTCTTCCCAAGATCACCCCTACCATACCTGAAGGACCATGAGAGCAGTGGCAACTTTGTGACATTGGATTTTTGGGGATAGAGCAAGAGAACAAGAGGCTTAACTGCCAAATCTCGAGCAGCACTGCCTTCAGTAGCGTGCATGAGATCAGCAATACTTTGTTGTGGGTTTTCTCTCTGCTTGTTGTCTCCTGGCAGACCAGAAGTAAAGGCTTGTATTTTATTATTGTGAGATCTTGAGCTGGCAGGGCCACCATTTTGTTTCCTGATGGCAAGAGATTACCTTGTGTGTCCCTCCTGGATTCATTAGTCCAATGGTATCCCTGCCACAGCATCTGCACACCCTGGAAAGTCTAGTTTTGTTTTTTTTTTTGTTTTTTTCTGGTTTATATCTAGGGAACCCATTGCTGTTAGAAATGGCTTGTTCCCTTCTCTGGAGGGAAAGCACCATATTTCTCACAGTTAATGCACCAACATTTTGAGACCTGCCTCAGAAAGTACTGCATTTCTCACAGATACTGCACCAGAAAATTTGAGTTCTGAGATTTCTAAAAGTTTAGTCAAAATTTCTTTGTAGCCAGGCAGTGGTGGCACATGCCTTTAATCACAGCACTTAAGAGGCAGAGGCAGGTGAATTTCTGAGTTCGAGGCCAGCCTGGTCTACAGAGTGAGTTCCAGGATATCCAGGGCTACACAGAGAAAAACCAAAAGAAAAAAAATAATCTTTGTAAACAACTGAATTCACTGCAGTTAAAGCATGAGGTATTTTGGTATATGAGAGCTTTAGGTATAGCTTGTCCTATGATATTGGCATGATCCTCATGAGAGCCAATATCAGTCATGTCCCTAATCCACTGCTGCTGCTCAAGCCTTTAATAGTCTAATTACTCTTTCACATTCTGTATCCACATTCTCAAATGCCAAGGTCTCTATCAATACATGTCTGGCATCAGGACCTGATATGGCTTTGTTTACAGCAGAAACCAATCTTTACAAGAAATCTGTGAAGGCTTCCCCAGAGCCTTGTACAATCTTAGTGAATGAGGTGGATCTAATCCCAGACTCCTCAACTTTGTCCCAAGTTCTCAAAGCCACCAAGTGACAGTGCTCTATAACAGCACCATCAAATCAAATCTGCTCTTGTAGGTCAGAATACCACCCTTCACCAAGCAACTGATCTTTAACAATATTCATTCCCTTTCTCTATTCCATTGTTCCATATTCAAGGCTTCCTTCTCCACCACGTTAACCACTCACTGCTAACTGCTGACCAGACTCTAGCACAGCTGCTACCAAACCGTCCCAGTCTTGGGGAATAACTCTATTTTGGGTAGCCCAATTACTTAATATTTGTTTAACATAAGGGGAATGAATTCCATAGGAAACCAGAACCTCTGTAAAACACCTCAGACCTATCATCTCTATAGGATGCCATGCTATCTTCCCTTAATCATGGTCTGCACCATAAGCAGGCATGTGCTGCACAGTTACTGGGAAAACCTATGGTGGCTTCATAACCTCAGGCCCCTCCCCTGGAAGCACAGAAGGCTTGAGATTAACCCTTTCTCTTAAATAGGCGGTTCCTGCTTCCTCCCCCAACCCCCTGGCCATACACCTTGTTCTCTGCCCCACTCAGGGGCTGCAGGGACTTGAGACTGGGCAGGGCAGTGATCTACCTTCTAGCCAGGTTTGCTTCCCTCTTGCATCCTGCAGGACAATCCTGCTCTCAGTCACCAGGTCTGAGCCTCTTTGTCCCCCCTTTTCCATTGCTCCTCCCTTTCTGAGCACTTCCACCTCTACCCATAACCTCCCCAGTGCACAGTCAATACTGCAACTCTTTCAAAAATGATGTGATAGAGTGACCCTTCAGGTTTTCCCAGAAGATTTTCATACAATTTGTGTTTCTCAGATCCCTCCATATCCACTTGCAACTTTTCCAATTGTTAAGTTATTCTCCCAACCTTTTTTTGAGGCAAATATAGAAAAAGGAAGAAGGAGGAGGAGCAAGAGAAGGAGGAGGAGAAGGAGGAGTAGGAGTAGGAGGAGGAGGTGAAAAGAAGAAAACAAAGCAGAAAATCCCCTCTGGGGGCAAAGTAGGGAGTACCCAGTGCCAGCCCCTATAATAAACTTTTTGCTGACATCCTGAAACAGAATACCCATTCCTTCCTACCCTGACATCTCCTCTATAGGATTAGAAACCATGGTTCCCATTTTACCTAGCCCCATCTTGGGTAACTATACTTTTTGGTTACTGTGTTAGGTTCTGAAGAGATCAGTTAACTAAAGACTGTTGGAAAATTCCACCAGACCTCAGACTAGCCTAGATCCCTCCCTTCCCAGAAGGGAGATATCAAAGAAACATGTAAGCACCCATCCCCTCTGGAAGGGAGAGGCTGACTACGTTCCTCAGAAAAACTACGGGGTGGACTGACCATTGACCACCTGCAGATATAGGAAGCCCCTACTATCTCATTCTCTAAAGACCGATCAGTTTAAAGGACGCACTGTTCTGCCAATCATATTGTGCCTAGTTGCTGATGCGCTATTCCACCCCTGAAAACTGTATAAAAACTCACTGAGTGGGCTGCCCAGGTTCGCCCCCTCTTCTTCAGGTGCAGGATGACGACCCCAGTATGCTGGAATAATAAATCCTCTTGTTTTTGCATTGATCCTCAGCTCCACGTGGTTCACTCAGGGTCCCTGGTAGCTAAGGCTGGTCAGAGTCTTACAGTTCTTATATCTCTACCTCCCTTCCACCCTACTCCACCCATATCCCTTCCAACACATCAGCAATAGGTAGGAGAGAAAGAAGGTTAGAGGGGAGAGGAGACATCAACCTTGTTAGACTACTACCCAATGATTAGGGGCATAGAGTTCCTAGGGGCAAGTCCAATTTTCGTTGTCAGGATATCTTTAACCAGCAACAAGTAACAAACAGTAATCCAGCAATCCATCAACAGCAGGGGGCACAACAGCTTGGAGAATAGCAGCTGCTACAGCTTCTCAGGGCTCTGGCATTTTTATACCCTCTCAAGAGTGCCCATAATTCCAAATGTAAACAGTCTTTGATTGGCAGAATCATGCCCCTGCCAGAGCATGAGACAAATCATAGCTGCTGTGGACAATCTGAAGCAGCCCTATATCACACACCTGGGATCAACACAAAAACATATTCAGATAACATAATTGGGTTCTTAGAGAAACCTCACTACAATTTTTGGATTTTGGTTTTTGGTGTTTTGAACCTGGTTTCTCTGTGTAGCCCTGGGTGTCCTGGAACTTACTCTGTAGACCAGGCTGGCTTTGAACTCAGAGATCTGCCTGCCTCTGGCCTCCCAAGTGGTGGGATTAAAGACATGTGCCACCACTTCCCGATTGAGATGGTTTTATTTGTTATTAGTGTTGTGTACATGTGTGCAGTTAAGTGCCCCAGTTGTCAGAGGCCATCTTTGTGAGTCTGCTCCCCCTTCTGACTTCTCATGAGTTCTAGGCATTGATCTCAGGTCTTAGAACTTGAGCAGCAAGTGTCTTACCCATCGAGCCACCTCGTAGGTCCAGGAAAAAATAGATTCATCTTTTAAACTGATAAATTTCAAAGCCACATTCAAGGGCCATAACAAGACAAGAAATTCACATGTCTTTGCAATAGACTATAGACGTCAATGAGAATCAGCACAGGAGGGAAGAGAATATAATAACATATGTAATGAAACTTAAAAAACTTTGCGCCAGGCAGTGGTGTCACATGCCTTTAATCCCAGCACTTGGGAGGCAGAGGCAGGCAGATTTCTGAGTTTGAGGCCAGCCTGGTCTACAGAGTGAGTTCCAGGACAGCCAGGGCTACACAGAAAAACCCTGTCTCAAAAAACAAACAGACAAAAAATTGCAGTGACAGGTTCTTAATAGCACACAAGGGCACATACATACACACTGAACGTGTGCAGTACAGCTCAAGATTCTGAGTTCTGCATGTGGTCACAAATCTCAGCTCCACACAGAAAGTACTTGTCTGTGGCTCTCCCTGGTTCTACTCCTAACTCAGATGCTTCTGCCTTCTACTGATAAGCGCATCTAGACTTGAATTCCTGGTCCAGGTTATTTCATGCGATGACAACTGACAGAGAAGGTGGGAGCAAAGGCAAGTCATCCTTGAAGGTTTGAAGAGAGGACCCGGGTGAAGAAATCCAGGTATATCTTTATTATTGTAGAAGATAAACCCTGAGCAAAAGTCACTTGCTCCTTAAACATGTACAAGATGCTCAGTAAGGTGGTCGTTCCGCTCTTAGCAAGTCAAGACTGCAGAGGGGACTCACCTTTAGCAGCATGAACAAAGTCCATGAACTCAGCCACAGAAGAGAGCTCATTCTTCCAGGCAGATGAACCCTCTGTCACCTGACACCAACTTGTGACAAAAGTCATGTAGAACTGCTGGTATAGAGCAGACAAATACAGATTCTTCAAAAGGGGTGAGGTAGGCATGGTGGCACATATCTTTAATCCCAACATTCCTGGAAGCAGAGACAGGAGGTTCTCTGTGAGTTCAAGTCCAATCTGTTCTATATAGAAAGACCCTTTCAAAAACAATAAGAGGGTGCTGGTGGCACACACCTTTAAACCCAGCACTGAGGAGGCAAAGGAAGGCAGATATCTGAGTTTAAGGACAGCCTGGTCTATAAATGGAGTTCCAGGACAGCTGGGGCTCCACAGAGAAACCCTGTCTCAAAAAACCAAAAACCAAGACTAAGCAAAAAGCCAAAACAAAAACAGGTGACAATAAAAAAGAATTTAAACATTATCTTCATTTACATGCCTTTGTTTTTCTACAGATTAAATATGCTTTATTCTAGGTAGCATGTGACTTGGTGATCTATGTGAGCAGATTGATGCTATGTCATTCTGCTTTCTTTATTCTGTTAAGAGAATAAGTAATAACTCAGAAAATGGTGGGAGTCTGGTCAGCTACACAGTATGTGGGGAAAGCCCCAAGTCTTCAAGCCATACAATGCAGGATCATTTTGACTTGAAGAACTTAGAGCAGTTGGACCAATGAGTACTGGAGTCAATAAAATAAAAATGTGTGTCGATTTGCACCTCAGAGCTTCTCCGGGTGGCTTCCAAGACTAACGAGCTACAAGGCGGCAGTGGCGGCGTTTGTGTCTGTATCTGCTGCAGAGCAGCCCCGAGAGCTGGGAAGGAGATGGTCCTCTGTGGGCTGAATTGTAAAACCAAGTACAAAAGGTTAGAGCATGAATATTCAAAAGTGAATGAGGCTCAGACAGGGGGTGGCTGTCTAGAGCAAGCACAGAGGGAAACTGAAGCAGTGCCCGCCAAGCAGAAAGGTTAGCCAATGACTTGTTAATCTTGACTGTGCTACACAGCCATTCTTAACGTGTGAGAAGTGGGATCCTGCCATAGAATGTGCCATAGAATGTGCACATAGAATGTGCAGCTTCCATCAGTAAGACCTTCCCTAGAACGAGCTGGGAGGAGCCATGTGTGCCCAACACCGTTAAACATCCAACTAATGCAGCTCCTCTTGCTTGCACTCCTTGTTTATAAACAGCCTCCTAATTACTCCAGCTTCCCGCCAGTGTCTCTAAGGGGAGGATCAAGCGGATATGGATGCCTTGGTGCATTCTCATCTTCATAATAACCATCTTTGACATTGTAAATAAACATTGCTATTCAGCTTAGAATTTGGCTTCCAACACAAAGTAACCAATGCGGGGACCTGAGCTACCCACCCTGTCTAGTGATGTGTGTTGATACTGCACGGAGTCTCAGTGGGCATACTCATCCTGACCCTTAGACTGCACCTTCTTTAGTCTCAAAGCACATCTAAGCATGTGTAGAATGTGTCCCTGGGTAATGACTCAGTGCTAATGCATCAGAGCTGTACTTCTAGTTCCCATTTGCCTGGTTCAGATGAGTATAACTGACAAACTAGGTGCTGGCATTCCTTCTAGGCTCCACCCAACAGTTACCTAGAAACAACCAGGTAGGCCGGGCTTGCTGTAAAAGGGGTCCCTCCTCACTCCCACTGCACCCTCTCTGCTTCTCTGACTCTTTTCTCTCTCTAATCCCTTTCCTCCCCTCCCTCTCCCCTCCCCACCTCTCCATATTTCAGGCCGGCCTCTCCCTCTTCCCCCCCCCCCCCCGTGTATATGTGTGTCTTTATCTCTACTCCCTTCTCACTTCCCCTTCCCCCAAATAAACTTTATTCTATACTATACCTGTCATATGGCTTTTACTTCAGGAGGAGAGAAGCCTCAGCCTGGGCCCGCAGAGGCGCTCCTTCCACCTCACCATACCTGGCTCTACAAACCATATCTTGGTCTTTTTATAAAACACAACACTAGGTTTCTACCCATGTTAGACCAGAGACAACCAGTGGACCATGGATTTGTCTTTCAAGGTCAGTGCACCCTCTCATCTTTTTCTGTCTAAGACATGGCATATCATTTACTGATATTGTCTGATTATTTATGATCACCTATGTTGTATAGCTATTTCCTCTGAATTGAAACATTCCTTCCTACAGGAAGAAAGGAGGTTTTGGAAGGAGGGCTAGAGACATAGCTCCACAGTTAAGAGCACTGGCTGTTCTGGCTTTAATTCCCAACACCTACATGATGTCTCACAACTGTCTGTAACTCGAGTTCCAGGGGTCATTCACCCTCTTCTGACCTCTGTCGGAACCAGGCACACATGTGATGCACATACATACATGCAGGCAGAACCCTCCCACATGCCAAAATAAAACAAATCGATCTAAAACAAACAAACAACCATGCAAGTATCAGGTAGTTCCAGGAAGTTCCTGGAAGTCATGAGGTCCCTCCCAGTTGCCTGGGGGAAGAGACTTCCCATGGTCAAGGGCTGGGAGCCCCACGATGCTGCACTCATGGCTGGGTTGACTTCTTTAGTGCTATAGTTGTCTTTGGGTCACTCATACTCCTGAGAGTCATCCCTTACCTTTGCTCCTTAAGTCATCCCAATAACTCACAGATTTGCCAAGATAGATTTGGGTGGGAGTGTTTCTTTGGTCTGTAATAGCTACCTTTTCCAGGATGAAAAGATATTTGTTAATGTCTTCCCAGGAACGTAATGAAATAATCTAGCAACAAAATTGTTGGGGGATATCTGCCCCAAATAGTGAAATTTGTTTCTGAATGGTTGGCCTGGAGCTATTGTTTCTGGTGCTAATTAGCCATGAAGACTGAAAGCCTGTTGGGGCCATGCCTGTATTGTGATGACAGATTTCCATGTGTCTTCTGCATTTGAGGAATGTTTGTTTCTTTAATCTTCTACTACAGGAGATCATATATCCCACACAATGGTTTAGTTACAAAAGCAAAAGATATTGTTTCCCTCAGACTTTGGATTGCATTGTGTTAGAATGTTGTATTTTTTTTAATTACTTTTTGAGTGGCTGATTTGAGTTTCATAAAACAAAATTGTTATGTGAATACTGGCTTTGGATTTTAATAATTTCTAAAATGATCATAAATATGGCTTCTGCCATTTTGTACTACACATTTATGTGAAGTGTCATTCAACAATCCTAATGCCAAAATATCAGTCAACTCTAAAAGATGTTGAAGTTATTCCATATTCTGCAGTATCAAATGTTCAGCAAAGATTTAATTCTTTCTATGAAAAAAAAACCAAGTACATTCATCTCATTAGCATGCAACTTGATTTTATCTTTAATAAATGGCAAATTTATATGCACACCAAAGACTTGCTTTAAAAAAAAACTCTGAAATTTATTACTGGGAAATGTTTGGTTTGTATGCCTATTTTATATGCCTATATATCCTGGGTTGTGTAAATTTTCTTAAATGAGGAAAAGGGTCACAGGAAGAAGAGTTAGAAGCCCTGGTCAGAGGTGTAGGATCATGGGTGTCACAGTTAACAGTCATGCCACTGAGGCCAGCTGAGGTCCCTGAAGCCAGGCCTAGAACACTGGTGTTTTCTACTGGCATCTTCTAGTAGAACTCACCTAAGCCCTTGCTGTCTCAAGGTAAGACAGCCTGAGAAACTCAGGCTTATGCTTGTTTGCTTGCTTAGAGAGTGAGTGAGTGAGTGAGTGAGTGAGTGAGTGAGTGAGTGAGTGAGTTAGTTAGTTAGTTAGTTGTAGGTGAGTTCAGGACCTCACAAATGTTAAGAACAAACTCTGTCACTGACCTATACTTCTAGTCCTATGTACACTTTGTAATTATTTTAAAACGTTATTTAGTAGTAGTAGTTGGTGTGTGTGATGTAGGACGGGGGATGCCCATGTGGATGGAAGTCAGAGACAATGTTGTCCTCTTTCCACCTTTATGTGAGTTCTGGTGTCCAAACTGAAGTCACCAGGCTCGAACTGCAAATGTCTTTATTCAAGTGAGCCATTTCACTGGCCCTCTACGTTTTATAAAGTAAAACTGGCTGCCTTTTGAGATCTAACAAGTCAGATTTCAGTCTTGTGGGTAAGTCTCTTTGAGGGACTGGAGCCATTGTCTGGTGGTTAGGAGCTCTTGGTCTATAACCAAAAGGACCAAAGTTCAGATCCCAATACCCACCTAACAAGTTGGACATCCCTATAAATGCTTGTAACGCCAGGTAAGAAGGAAGTGGAGAAAGACTGCCCCTAGGGTTTTCTGGTTTCCAGCCTAGCTGAAAACAAAAACAAAAAAAACCCAAAAACAAACAAACAAAACAACAAAAAAAAAGCAAGGCTCAAGTTGAGGGAGATAGCTTGCCTCACACACAGGAGTGCATGGAGAAAGCTACAGGAGAGGGTACCTTCTGGCTGCCATGTGCATGCACAGTTGCATGCATCACATACACAAATAAGTAAAAGGAAAAAAGTTTTCTTTTTCTTTCTTTCTTTCTTTTTTTTTTTTAGAATTATACTCTTTTGTTTTAAAATCATTGTTGATTCAAATGCAGTTATGGTAAATAACACAGAGAGAGTCCGTTTATCATTTACCCAGTTGCTCTCAGTGAAAACATGTCACAAAGTTCACAACCAGGATATTGATGTTGATAGAGTTGAGATTCAAAATATTTCCAAGGTAGTGAGGGTTATCATGAACTAACTCTTGAGTCAAATCCCTCGCTGTTCTTTTCTAGGTCCATAAGAATCACAGCTGGCTTTCCATTTGTCTCACTTATCATTTCAAGAATGTTCCATCTCCAGCCTTCACATGCTGGCTGGTTTCACTCCGTGTAGCCCTCTGTAGATTCAGGCATTTTGTTACAAACATCAAAGTGGTTCTTGCCTGCACTGGTGGCCCATGCCTTTAATCTCAGTACTTGGGAGCAAAGGCCGGAAGTTCTCTGTAGGACTGAGGCCTCTTCATCTACACAGTGGATCCTGTGAGTGATCCACTCACAGGAGGACGTGATGCTCCTAGACAGGGGTTGAGGAGATTTATTGTACACACAGGGAAAGCACAGCAGAGGCTGCTGACCTTGAGAGGTGGGGAGCAAAAGAGGACAGGGGAGAGCAAGAGAACCTGGGAACCCAGAGGCCAAGAGACCAAGAGAGCAAGAGATCTGTGTATCCAAAACGGCTGGGTTATAGAAAAATCAGAAGAGCTGGGGGAAGGGAAGTGAAACTCAAGATAGCCTGGCTGCCTGCTTCCGCGTTTATATGTTAAATAGACATCTCAGCTATTCATCCTGAGTCTGTGAACTAACATCCAGGTCATCCAGGGCTACGTAGTGAGCTCTTGTCTGGAAAAAAAAAAGCAAAACAAAAAAACCACGCACAGATATATCACAGCTTATTCAACCGTTCATCTATTGGAGAACAGCTGGCTTGTTTCAAAATTTGGGCTATTATGAACAAAGTGCCTATAAATATTCATTACAATTTTTCATTAACACAACTCTTCAGTTTCTCTGGTGGCAACCCCCCTCCCCCTCCCCCAACAGGGAAACTGCTTTGATCGCGTGGCATTTACATATGGCAGCCGGCTTTCCAGAGTGGCTGCCTCCTTTTTCATTTGCATCAGTAAGTGTGAGTGACTCAGTCCTTTGCTCGCATTTCGAGCTGGCACAGTTTTGGATTAGTCATTTCGAAAGGTGTGCAGCAATACCTTATTGTGGTTTTAATTTGCATTGTTCATATATACACATATTTTCGTGTCATTATTCATTTACTCTTCTTGGTAAAGTGTCTTTTTATTGGTTTCTCTCTCTTTTTTTTCTGTTTAATTTATTTTCTCAAAGATTTGTTTTATTTTTAATCTTGAGTATGTGGGGGAAGGGGTGCATATCTACGTGAGTGAAGTCGCCCATGGAGGCCTGAGGTTTCAGATCCCCTGGCCAGCTGGAGATGGAGTTACAGGGGGTTGTGCTGGGAACCAACCTGAGTCCTCTGGACGAGCAGTGAGCACGTTAAACCACTGAACCATCTCTCCAGACCAGTTTCTTCCTTTATTTTAACACATGAGTGAGTGTGTGTGTGTGTGTGTGTGTGTGTGTGTGTGTGTTCACTTGTTATGATGGACTATTTCCTCAGAATATGGACCCAAATAAACCATTCCTTCAGTTGCTTTTGTCCAGAATTTTATCACAGAAGGAGAAAATTAACCAACACATTCACCAATAACTCAGTAAAGTTACATCTTAAGTAAGTTTGTGATCTATTTTGAGTTAATACTCGTATAAAGTCAATCTCATCGTTATTCACTATAATAGTGAATCAATCTGGCATTTTGTTTGGTTAAAGATATTGAATTCCGAAGTAAAAACTTAAGGGTTTTTTGGAAAGTCGGTTGGATGGTGTTTTGCTGTTGGCCCCTCCTGCTGACTCAAGCTGAGGCTGAGACCTGCCTGTCTCTGCTAGGTCATGTCACTGCTGGTGCTAACCCGACTCCACCTAACTGGACTGCTGGTGTATCCAGGAGGTGTTTGCTAGTGGATCGAGCTGCCACTGCCTGCTAACCTGTGAACTGAACTGTTAATTTTCAGACAACACAGATGGGAGTTGCTCCAAAGAACCTTTCAAAACAGGTCCACTTCCCCCAAGTCCCCGGGTATCCTTTCTTTCCCACTACCTCTGGTAGGTGGTGGGTTACAAGAAAGGTTAAAATGTTTAAGAACCTTGTCAGGCAGTGGTGGTGCATGCCTTTAATCCCAGCTCTTGGGAGGCAGAGGAAGGTGGATTTCTGAGTTTGAGGCCAGCCTGGTCTACAGAGTGAGTTCCAGGACAGTCAGTCAGAGCTACACAGAGAGCAAACAAAACAAAACAAAAAAAGTTTAAGAACCATCATTAAAAATAAAGTTACAGAATTCATATTGCAGTTTTGTAAAAATTCATTGGATACATTTGATTGGCTCTGTTTGTAGGCTTAATAATCTAATAGTTTCCTAGTTGACCTAAACCAATTTCTCCATCATTGCCATATAATCTTGGTAAATGTTGTTAAACGTCGTTTTGAAATTCTCACCATTTTCTTTTTCTTTTTTCTGCTTTTGTTTTTTTGAGACAGGGTTTCTCTGTGTAGCCCTGGCTGTCCTGGAACTCACTCTGTAGACCAGGCTGGCCTCGAACTCAGAAATCCGTCTTCTTCTGCCTCCCAAGTGCTGGGATTAAAGGCGTGCGCCACCACTTCCTGGCCTCACCACTTTCTTATTACATTTTCTTTAGATATTTTTGTTACTTTAGAATACTAATGTCTACAAAGTCTTTCTGCAGTTAGGACAGGAATTGCATGCAATCTTCATACCAGCGTGGGCAGAAGTAACAGCTTTACTCACAAAAGTCTTTCAATCAATAAACATGAGCAACCCTCTATTCATCTAGATCTTTGATTTCTTTCATGAGTAGTTTTTTCATTCAAGTGCTGTACATGTTTGGGTAGTTATATCAACAAATCTCAATTTTGAGCAATTATAAAATGCTATTTTGCTGTTTTGTCCTATTGACAGCTTGAATAAAGACTCTTCCTGGTGTTCTCTGTGGGTTTTGAGATCTGGGCACAACAGAATCTCGAATGGCAGAGAAGCACAAAGAAATATTCAGCATCCTTAGTCATCAGGGAAATGCAAATCAAAACAACTCTGAGATTCCACCTCACACCAGTCAGAATGGCTCAGATCAAAAACTCAGGTGGCAGTACATGCTGGTGAGGATGTGGAGAAAGAGGAACACTCTTCTATTGCTGGTGGAATTGCAAGCTGGTACAACCACTCTGGTAATCAATCTAGAGGTTCCTCAGAAAATTGGAAATAGTTCTTCCTGAAGACCCAACTATACTGTTCCTGGGCATATACCCAAAAGATGCCCCACCATGCCACAGGGGTACCTTTTCCTCTATCTATGTTCATAGTGGCCTTATTTGTGATAGCCAGAATCTGGAAACAATCCAGATGTCCCTCAACAGAAGCATAGATACAGAAAATGTGGTACATTTACACAATGGAATACTATTTAGCTACTAAGAATGAGGACATCATAATTTTGCAGGCAAATAGATAGAATTAGAAAATATCCTGAGTGAGGTTACTAAGACCCAAAAAGACATGCATGGTATGTACTCACTGATAAGTGGATATTAGCCAAAAAGTACACAACACCCATCATACAACCCATAGACCATAAGGAGTTTAATAAGAAGGAAGGCCCTAGTGAGGATCCTTCAATCCCACTTAGAAGGGGGAAAATAGTCACAGGAAGCAGAGGAAGGGAGGGACCTGGGTGGGAGAGGGGAGGGGAAGGGGGGCAAGGATCAGGTTTGGGGGGAGACGGGAGAGAAGCCCAGAGACTTCAAAGGACTCAAGGGGATGAGCTTAGCTGAAATGTCCAACTGCGGGTAAATAGAACTCGCAGAGACCGCCTCCAGTAGATAGATAGGGCCCCCAGTGGAGGGATGGGGTCACCCACCTACCTTCAAAAATTTTGACCCAGAATTGTTCCTGTCTAAAAGAAATGCAGGGCCAAAAATGAAGCAGAGACTGAAGGATAGGCTCTCACTGACTGACACATTGATTCATCCCATGGGCGGGACCCAACCCTGACACTATTGCTGATGTCATGTTGTGCTTAAAGACAAGAGCCTAGCATGGCTGTCTTCTGAGAGGCTCCACCAGCAGCTGACTGAGACAGATGCAGATACTTACAGCCAACCATTGGACTGAGGTCTGGGACCCCTATGAAAGAGTTAGGGGAAAGACTGAAGGAGCTGAAGGGGACGGCACCCAGAGAGGAAGACCAGCAGTCTCAACTAACAAGGGGGGAGCTCCCAGAGACTAGACCACCAACCAAAGAGCATACATGGGCTGGTTCATGGCCCCTGGCACATATGTAGCAGAGGACTGCCTTGTCTAGTCTCAGTTAGAAAGGATGTGCCTAATCCTGTAGAGACTTAATGCCCCAGGGAAGGGGGATGGAGCGGGGGATGCACCCTCTCAGAGGCAAAGGGGAGAGATATGGGGTGAAGAACTTGGGAAGGGGGAACTGGAATGTAAAAAGCTATTTTTAAAATTTGGTATTCACAAATCCATTGATTTTTAATTTATTTTTATTATTTTTAATTCTGTATATGGGCATGTATGTGAGTGTGGATGCTCTCAGAAGCCAGAGGTGTTGGATCCTCTAGAGCTGGAGTTATAGGCTGTTGTTAACCACCTGACATGGGTCCTGGGAGCTGAGCTCAGGTACTCTGCGTGTTCACAATAGCTGACACGTCTCTCCAGTCCCATTTCTATGTGTGATTTCCCATCTCGAAACCTTAGTGAAGTTATTTATTATTTGTAGATTTCTTTCCCTTGTGGATTTGCTTTGGTAGATTCCTCAAGGTTAAGTGGAAGTCATTTCATGTACAAATAGGGGTAGTTCTGTTTGTTCTCTTTCAATCTCTTTGCCTTTTATTTCCTTTTCTAGCCTCTGCACGGTCTAGAACATCAACCATTTGCTGAATAAGTAAATGCAAGCATCCTGGTCTTACTATTTTTGAAGCAATGTGGATTTTTCATTTGTTTGTTTCTTTCTTTCTTTGGTTTTGTTAAGGATCCTGTGTAGTCCAGGCTGGCTTCAAACTCACTATGAAGTTGAGGGTGACTTTGAACTCCCGATCATCCCGTCTCTGCCTCCAAAAGTGCTGGAGTTCAGGTAGGAACCACATGATGGCATGCTGGCATCACATGAGTTTTTATTCATGAATGTATTCACATCATGTGAATTTTATCCCTGTGCCATTTATTCCTAGTCTATTACATTAATTTCATCTTTTTTTTTAATATGTAGGCATCTCATGTTATTACCCAAGTGGGCCTCAAACTTCTGGATTCAAGCAATCTTCTGCCTCAGACTTGTGAGCAGCTACAACTACTTCACCCACTTTTGGTGTATTTTTTTTTTTAAATTTGTAACCAACCTTGAATTCCTGGTATAAACCAACCGACATGTTTATATTTTGCAGAACACATTACCCTTTTAGTAAGAGCCTCTGTGATTACCCACAGTACCCCTCACAGGGCCAGGCCTGTGGACACTCCCTGAGAGGAGATCAGTAGACTTGTACCTGAGGGTCCAGTCCTCGTTCCCATCTGTGTCCATCCCTTATCTATAGACGATTCTACCCGCTACAGAGGATGAGACTGTTACTGAAGAGGGTACTGTTTGTGTTGCTATGCAGAGATCACCATCTGTGCCAGTGGGAGGCTTTCTAAATGATGTGGCTGTTTTGAGGTCACCCACACTCCTGAAAGTGACCCCCTCTCTGGAGCTCTTATGAGCCCGGACACTCACTGGTTCACTAAGATAGACCTGAATGGAACTGTTCTTGTGGTCTGTCACCAGAGCTCTGTCTGAGGTGAGTAGACATTTGCTCATGCCTCCCCAAAAGAGTTTAACACAACATGTATGATTTTAAAAAATGTTTGGCTAGTAGTGTATTGAAGACTTTAGTGTCTCTGTTCACGAGAGCTATTGGATCATGCTTCGCTTTTGTGCTGCCTTTGTCTGGCTTTGGTACTGTTATATAAGTGAGCTACAAATGGTCTCTATTTATTGGCCCCTAGGTCTGTTCTCCACTGCAGGTTGTTGATTCAAAGACCCACTAACAAAACTCAATATTTCACACATTCACATATTTGAAAAATAGTTTAAACAGATAATTATCTAGTCATTTAGAAATCCTCCAGCCACTTCACATATCCACGGAGCTTTGTCAAGCCATGACTGTGCTCATGTGATAGTTATCTTATGAACACTCAGCTACTCACGGCTACTAGAGTTCTCTGACCCAGAGAGCCCTGGTTTCGGCTGGAAAGCATCCTATCCTTTGGGTGCTGTCTTGGTTGGGGTTTTACATTTAATTGGGACTAGCTACTCCAACAAGGTCACACCTCTAAATAGTGCAACTCCGTTGACTAAGCATATTCAAACCATGATATTTCACTCCCTAGCCCCCAAGGCTTGTTCAAACATATGAGTCTATGGGGCCACACCTAAGCATAGCATAATGCAAAATACATTTAGTCCAACTTCCAAAGTCCCCATAGTCTATAGCAGCCTCAACAATGTTAAATGTTCAAAATTCAAAGTCTCTTCTGAGATTCATCCAATCAATTAACTGCAATTCCCAAAGCAAGGCAGGAAACCTGCTGGGCAAACTCCAAACTCTGCATCTCCATGTTTGATGTCAAAGTGATCTTCAGATCTCCAACTCCTTTTTCATCTTTGTTGACTGCAACAAACTTCTTTCTCCTGGGCTGGTTCCACTTTCTGCTAGCAGTGTTCCTCAGCAGATAGCCCAAGGTGCTGGCATCTCAAACATCTTAGGCTCCTCTAAAGCCTAAGATCATTTCTTCAGCTCTGCACTCTGTAGCACTCTAAGCTCAGGTTGATCCACTCCATTGCTGCTGCTGTTCTTGGTGATCATCCCATGGAACTGGCATCTCCAATACGCTGGGGTCTTCCACTGCAACTAGGTTTCACCAATAGCCTCTCATAGGCTCTCTTCATGGTGCCAAGCCTCAAATCCTTTGCTTGACCCCTTCAGTCCTGAGCCGACAACTACAACTGAGGCTGTACCTTCACCAATGGCCTTCCACGGCCTCTCACAGTGCTGAGCCTCAGCTGTTCTTCCTCATGCCTTCAAAGCCAGTACCACCCGGGGGACTCTTACACAACTGCAGCACGAGGTACAACCTTGACTATCTCTGGAACACAGCTTCTTTGTGTTCTCAGAAAACACTTCCCAGAAGATTTTACCTCAGTGATGCTGGTCTCTTCTTAATCATGACTAATTTCTTAGCTCCAGCTCATCAGTACCAATTGCCCCAGTAGTCTCTTCTATTCTGGACTCTAAAGCCAGAGCCACGTGGCCAAAACTGCCAAGTTCTGCTGCTTGGTGGAGATGGAACATGCCCCCCCTTATCCTATTACCAGCTTTCTGTTTTCCAGTTCCTTCACTGCCTAAGCTTGGATGTCCTGGACTTGTTCTGTAGACTGACTTTGAACTCAGATATCTGCATGCCTGTCTCCTAAATACTGGTGTTAAGGTGTGGTCCACCAAGTCTGGGTTTAAGTTTTTCTTCAACTAGAACTTGCTCTGTTGGCCTTGAACTCAGAAATCTGCTTGTCTTTACCTCCTGGGATTAAAGGCTAGTACTAGCATGCCTGGACCTAAATTTAGCTGGGTGGGATCTCAATTTATTATCCGTGAACACAAGATTCAGCTCCATCTCACTTTCTGATGCCCCTTTAATACTTGAAACGTATATTTTATATTTTTCCTTTCTCAGTTTGCTACGCTTGTTTAAAATACTCTTTATAAGACTTAACCAGGGGGCTGGAGAGATGGCTCAGCAAGTAAGAGCACTGACTGCTCTTCCAAAGGTCCTGAGTTCAAATCCCGGCAACCACATGGTGGCTCACAACCATCCGTAATGAGATCTGACGCCCTCTTCTGGTGTGTCTAAAGACAGCTACAGTGTACTTACATAGAATAAATAAATAAATCTTTAAAAAAAAAAAAAGACTTAACCAGAGAACAAAGTCTATGATGGGTGTTTCTGAAACTTCCTTTGCCAATGCAATTAATCCGAGTCTCTTCACTTTAGCCTCAGGCAGACTCTTCAGACAAGGGCAAAAAGCAGCCATGTTCTTCACCAAAATACTACAAAAATACTCTCTAGGCCACATTCTGAAATTCTTCTTCACTGAAACCTCTTGGGCCAGGTCTACACAATTCAAATCATACTCAGCAACAAAGTTTTCCATATTCCCACTAGGATAGCCCATTAAGCCCAATTTAAAGCACTCCACTGTATTTCAAAGTCCCAAAAGTCTCCATTCCTCCAAACAAAAGCATGGTCAGGCCTATCACAGCAATACCCCAGTCCCTGGTACCAACTTCTGTCTTAGTTAGGATTTTACTGCTGTGAACAGACACCATGGCCAAGGCAACTCTTATAAGGACAACATTTAACTGGGGCTGACTTACAGGTTCCGAGTTTCAGTCCATTATCATCAAGGTTGGAACATGGCAGCATCCAGGCAGGCATTGGAGCAGGAGGAGCTAAGGATCCTCCATCTTCATCTGAAGGCTGCTTGCTAGTGGAAGACTCACTTCCAGGCAGTTAGAATAGGGTCTTAAAGCCCATATGTACAGTGACACAAGTACTCCAACAAGGCCACACCTCTAAATAGTGCCACTCAGTTGGCCATGCATATTCAAATCATGACAGGTGCCCTCTTGTCCTTCTGCTCTTCTGGATGTGGCTCTCTGATAAGAAGCCTCTGTGTTGTCCCATGCTCTAAGTTACTGTGTCATCTGTTTCAAGTCCCCTACAGTTCTCAGGATAGTATTAGCTTCATGGGATGAACTGACAAATATTCTGTTTCTAGAAAAGATCATGTAGACAGATGCCATTTTTCCTTTGGAAGATCTGTTAATTAAAATTCAATCATTAGCCAAGAAGTAATGGCAAGACTTTGAATCCCAGCACCCAGGAAGCAGAGGCAGGCAGATCTCAGTGAGTCCAAAACCAGCCTGGTCTATAGAACAAATTTCAGGATAGCAAGGGCTGCACAGAGAAACCCAGTCTTGAAAAACCACCACCATCACCAAAACCTAAATTCAATTATCTTAATTATAAAGACCACCCAAATTATTGATTTCATATTAAATGTGCAGGAGATTTTGTGTTTTGTTTTTGTTTTTGTGAACCTGATATTTAGGAAGACGGAACCTCATCTGAGAAAATGCCTCCACCTACCCGACTGGCTTGAAAGCAAGCCTGTGAGACACGTTCTTGGTCGATGACTGATGTGGGAGGGGCTACCCCTGGACTTGTGTCCCTGGGTTGTATAAGAAAACAGGCTGCCGGGCGGTGGTGGCACACGCCTTTAATCCCAGCACTTGGGAGGCAGAGGCAGGCGGATTTCTGAGTTCGAGGCCAGCCTGGTCTACAAAGTGAGTTCCAGGACAGCCAAGGCTACACAGAGAAACCCTGTCTCGAAAAACCAAAAAAAAAAAAAAAAAAGAAAACAGGCTGAGCAAGCCAGTAAGCGGCCATTCTTCCAAGGTCTCTGCTTGAGTTCCTTCCTCTGCTTCCCTCAGTGACAGACTGTGATGGGGAAATGAACCCTTACTTAATGAATCGTTATTTTGGTCATCGTCTTTATCACAGTAATAGAGAGGCACACAGGGCACCAGCTAAAAGTACTTGGTTTCTGCTTTTAAAATGTGCCCATGGCCAACCATGGTGGTTTACACCTTTAATCCCAGGCAGAAGCAGGCAGATCTGAGTTCAAGTCTAGCCTGGTCCACATAATGAGTTCCAGGAGAGCCAGGGCTACATAGAGAGACTCTGTCTCAAACAAGCAAACATCCCATTTTATCTTAATGTAAATGTTTTGTGTAGTGTTGTTTGTAGTAATCTTTAAGGCTTATTTTGTTGGGGGTGGGGCTAGTACACTAGACATATATGTCCTACCTCTGACTTAAATTTCACTGCTTGTATTACGTTGGATGTGTGGGTGGTGTGAACTACACTCCTGCCTTATTCCCACTATCTAATTCTTCATGATTTATCCATCTTACGACTTATCTCTGCATTGCAACGATCTTCTTATAGAAAGACCCATTTTGTTACATTTGCCTTTGTTGTGGTTTCTCAGTGATCTTCACGCTTTATGAATCTTTTCTTTGGCCTTTTCTAGGTTAGGTCAGAGTTTTCCATTTTTGCAGTCCTGAAAAACAAACACAGGACCTTAAACTTGCTATGCAAGTCCTGTACCATCGAGCTCTGCCCCAGGCCCTTCTAGCTCTGACTGTCAGGGACAGATGTGTGACCTTCTGTAGCCCATGTGGCTTCCACTGACACCATAGGTCATGGGATAGCCTGGTGCTGCTGGGCATAGGCAAAGTCCTACTCTGACACCATCCCAGAGGGCAAACCATGCCTCATTATGGGGGTGGGTAATGTGGAAGCCTGGGCTGCCTGTGTGGTCTCTGCTGCTGGTAGGGATGGAATTCTCAGGTCTCAGTATGGCCTCTTTCACAGCACCCCGAGTGGTTTTATATTCACACTGTATACTCAGCACTTGATCACAGCCCAGGAAGGGTAGACGTCCAGGCTCCCGTTCAGCCTTTTCTAACAGTGGTGGAATGGGGGATGACAGCTTCTCTGTGGTACTTGGCTACAGTTAGAGCCATTTTTTTCAACTGAAAGTGTTCTGTTCTTGCTTAGCAGCCCCTTTTCAGGGCCTTGGCTAGCAGGGGAAAGCTTTTGTTAGAGCCTTTTTCTTTTCTTAGCCTGTTGGCATTTCGAAGCTGCTAGCTTGTTCCCTTCCAAATCCAAGATATATTAGGCAAAGAAAAACCCAAACCCACTGGGACCTCGCTACCATGCTGTTCCTTGGGTCACCATGTCCCTAGGTGATCTGTCTTCTCTCCATGGCCAGAGTGTTCCATGTTGTTGGTTCTGTTGGTTTTTGTTGTGCTAGGGGCCAAAGACAGGGCCTCAAGCTCTGCACCTGCCTCATTATGTCTGTCTAACATTCTTAGGTCTTAGTTGTACTTATTAGGGGAAATAGCTTGAAGTTATTGATCACCTAGTTATTTATTCTGTGTGTATATGTGTGTGCACATGGATATCAGAGTTACTTCTCTTCCCACTTCATTCTGGGGGCACGGTCTCTTGTTATTTTTTTTTTTATGGGTTCCACAGTTTGATCTCAGGTTGACTCATCAGGCCTGCATGGCAAGTATATTCATCCACTGAATCATCTCACCAGCCCAGCCATTCTATTTCCTGTCCTTCCATCCTTGACATATGGCTTTGATGACACACTTCAGAGAGAGATCCATCACACCCGTACAGTACGGTGACAATGCTTAAATACAGACACCCTTTCCCACGGCCTGAATTGAGTCTCAGCACCACAGTTTGTTGCAAGGAAGGCTAAGAAGGGCAATGTTTACTCTGAGTGGCCATGTTGTTCTAGTGCTGAAATAGAAGAGGGCAGTAAAAGATGGCAGGCAATCCCTGCGTTGGAGTACACACATATGTGCTGACCCTGGGTTCAAACCCTACAGTAGGGAGAAAGGAAATCAGTTTTGGGTGGCCACTAGAGCTCTTGATTTATCTTCACAGCACCGTCAGTAAACTGAGGGGCTTTCCACTGAGTAGCAATATCTATTTCAAGAGGAGGGGACAAGCTGGGCAGTGGTGGTACACTCCTGTAGTCCCAACTTGGGAGGAGTAGGCATGAGGGTGGGTTCAAGGCCAGCCTCAGTTACATAGATATATAGTCTGAGGTTGCCTGAAGGCAGGATGGCCATCCTCTAGAGACTCCAGATAAGTGTAACTGGAGCCATGAGCACCAGAGACTTATGCTCATCTCAATTCAGGTTCCAACATGATTAACTCTACCATAGAGTATGTGAGGAAATACAAAATATATAGCTTGGTAAAGAGATTGCAAGTCCAAACAAACAGGACACCCTTGGCAGGGAAAATGAAGTGTTAAAGCAAAGCCCACCCACTTTGCCAAGGCACCTGGTTAAGGCTCAGAAACCCAATCTCCCTAAAGCTAGCAGATATTCTAGTGGCTAATACACCAAAATTCTCTTAATATTCTCTCAGAAGACAGATAACCTGAGGATACTCATTTGAAAAGCTTTAGTTGTAATGTACAATGTGACCACCATTAAACACCATAAAAACAAAAACATTAAAGGTTTATCATTTCACCTACCTATTTGCCATGCCACAGGAGACTAATGACTTAAGAACTGAAACTTACTCAAATCAAAACCCATCTGTTGCTGGGGAGATACCCAGGTTGGTAGAGAGCTTGCTTAGAATGTACAAAAACCTCAGTTCCATTGCTAGCAATGTAGAAGTCAGGACTAGCAATGCACTGTCATAATCTTAGTGTTAGAATTTTAGAGAAGGAGGCAGGAGGGTCAGATGTTCAACGTCATCTTCAGCTACATATAGTACATTGTAGCTAGCCTGGACTCCGTCAAAACCAAAACCAAAAATGAACAGCTATGTTGTTCATGGGAAGCTATGTTGGGAGGACTGTCATGTGTTTAAGATCAGCTTATATGTTCCCTCCCCCCTCCCTCCCTCCCTCCCTCCCTCCCTCCCTCCCTCCCTCCGTGTGTGTGTGTGTGTGTGTGTGTGTGTGTGTGTGTGTGTAATTGGAAGGGATACACAAAAAGCCCCCAAGCCTTTGAATGCAGAAACCTAGCTAAAACAAAACAAGTTTGTAACTGTTGCCTGTCTTCTCAAATGTATTCCAATTGTGGCCAATGATGCTAATATTCCTTGAATACCATGCCAGGGTAGATCCAAGGACTACAGATCACTAGGATAGAACGCTTCTCCCAGAACTACTACGCAATGAGATGTATGAATGCCTCAAGGATATCAAACTTCTTATTGGCCAGAGACAACTGTGTCTTGTTTCTCCTCCAAATTCTGAGTACTTAATGTAGTAACACCAGGTCCCACTGCTGACAGTCATGCTCTAGAAGGCTGAGCAGGGCAAGCAGGGCTCGGGCAGGCCTTGCCCTTCCCCCATTCCCTCTGCCTTGCTAAACTATTACATTACATCCTAAAGTTAGCCACCAAGGTCTATTCTTTTGTCCACTTCCTCCTCCTGAGGCTGACTACCAAGGTCCAGCTATCAGAGTATTGAAGTACGGCAGTCAAAAGTCCCCTTTTGGTTCACCTAATTAACATGTCCAATTAAAATTAAGCCTCATCCTAACACGGGGGTTTCCCCTTTTACCTTTACAAACTGCCATTTGCCTATGGGCCACATCTGTCTCCTCTCTATCTAGAGCAGTCCTTTGTCCCTCCAGGGCAAATATCCCTTCCCTCTCTCCCTTGTTCCTTTTCCCTTCTCCCATCTCCTGTCCTCTTTTATTCCCTGCCCTTTGTCCCTCTGATGGCAAACAATCTCTTTTGGGCTAAGTTGGTCTTGGTGTATCTTGTGCTGACTCTGGTCCTTCAGATAGCATGGACAGTCTCATCAGAAGACCATCACAAATGATGTAGATCCTGCTTTTAAATGAAACATTATTTGGAACTTGTATCTATGGAAGGGGAATGAATGAATGGCCAGTATGCCATTCCTGGATACCTAGAATCTCTCTTGCTTGTGCACTGGGAGGCTATATTAAATTGTCCTTTTACAGGTAAAACCATGTGGGGAACCATCTTCTGTCCACAGACTTTATTGCCATCTGTGGTGGTTTGAATATGCTTGGCCCATGGGAAGTGGCACTATTTGGAGGTATGCTCTTGGAGTTGGTGTGGCCTTGTTGGAGTAAGCTTGTCACTGTTTAGGTGGGCTTTGATGTCCTATATTCAAGCTCCACCCAGTGTGGATGAGAGACCCTTCTCCTGGCTGCCTGCAGGAAGAGAGTTTCATCTGCTGCCATCTAATCAAGATGTAGAACTTTTAGCTCCTCCAGCACCATGTCTGCCTGCCTGCTGACATATTTCACACCATGATGATAATGGGCCGAATCCCTGAACCTGTAAGCCAGTCCCAATTAAATGTTTGCCTTTATAAAAGTTGCCTTGGTTATGGTGTCTCTTCACAGAATAAAATCCTAACTAAGACACTGTCCAAAAGGACAGTATGTGACTTTGGACCTGTTCCTAAAAGCACACAAGCTATGTGGTAGCAGCTCAATTGTGCATGTGGTTTTAGACAGATACAAATGCTACTGTGAAGGTTTCCCACGCACCAGAAGATGTTAAAATCACAGACGTATTTTGGTGTCTGGGATGGTCTACAGTTACAGACAGCTAAAGGAATAGAAGTCAGAAAAATTAAATCTTACTATCACACAGTGTTTTCTAATTCACTCTCAGGGACTAGATGGGAATGAGGCCATGGTCTCAAATGAAGTCTTCTGATGGGTCAGTTGGTTCTTCTGTACCAAGCCGTAGGCAAATCCCATACATGCAGGCCATCACTAGAGTCCTTCCCACTGTTAACATCATACCTCAAAGCTCCAATCCTATGATAGTAATGTCTTTATATATGGAAGCTATTTTGCATAATAAAGTTTTTTTTCAATAATCAAGCAAGTCATCCTTTCATTGAATGTGCTTCAATAGTATGTAAGTGGGAAGTGTTTAGTCACTGTTTATGTAGTGAACATGCCTTACAAATGCTTTCTGGAAGTCTCTTCTCATCAGGAAGCCAAATGGTGGTGGCACATATATTTAATCTGAGCATACAGGAGGCAGAGGCAGGTGGATCTCTGAGTTTCAGGCCAGCCTGGTCTACAGAGTGAGTTCCAGGACAGCCTGGGCTACATAGACAAACTCTGTCTCAAAAACCCAACCCAAACCCAACCATCAGGAATGAGTAGAGTGGCATCTTATATGTCTTAGGCTATCATTTAAAAGTATCCTTAATGCTGAACTGGAAAAGAACAAAGAATCCTACAATCATCATTCATTGCAAAACAAAACAAGACCAAAATTCTTCAGTCACTGACTGGCCACAAGTGGGGGCTGTGGGCTGGCAGTGGGAGAGAGCGAGGTGGAGGCTTTGTGAGTATTACCATGGAAAGGCTTCAAATGCTCCTGAGAGCTGAAGGTAATTTCTAGTGATGTCAGAACATATCTCTAGTGATGGACTATGCCAAGAATGTAATGAAAGGAATGGAGATCTCTTTCAGAAAATGCACAGAAACACACACATCTTTCCACGGATTTGGTTTTATTACCTTGGAGATGGCTTTTGTTATCTAAGAAGAATCATCATCTAAGAAGTCTCAGTTTCTCTTTCTCTCTCTCTCTCTCTCTCTCTCTCTCTCTCTCTCTCTCTCTCTCTCTCTCTCTCTCTCCCTCCCTCCCTCCCTCCTCCCTCCCCCTCACATCTCTCTGAAATAAGCTTTGCTTCTGTTGCCTGAGCTGCTAACGCCTGGGCTCAAGCAACATTCTCCATCTCCAGAATAGCTGGCATTGCCGACACAAGCCATGGCCTGCTAAAATAATGCTTTTCTAATTGTTTTTTTTTTCAAAGCAAGCAAAATTTAGTGACCTTTTGAAAACTCATATAAATAAAAAAAAAGTTCATTTAAAATAAATAAATGTTGTGTAGAAACAAAATGGAGTAGAAAGTAAGGTTTAAGTCTACCTAAAAATAATTTCAATGGAGCCAGGCAAAATGGTACACACTTTATAATCTCAGCATTTGGGAGGCTGCCAGGAGGATCTGGAGTTTGTGATTGCCATCAGCTAGACAGTGAGACTCTGTCTCCAAATAAATAAGTAAGTGAGCAGGACAGACATTCTCATTAGTAGACAACTGACTCTGCCTTGGGCTTTGATGGAGAAGGATGTTTCGAGTCACTAAGGCTCTGTTGGTGCATGAGATCAGCGTTTCCTTGGATAGTTGAGGACAGGCTTGGATCTTTACAGCTCTTCAAGTTGAATTCCAGTTGCTATGCTGTTCCCAAGCCAGTGAGGTCAATTCTGGCAAGATCTTCCTTTGTTAAGGGAGAACTGCTTCCCTCTGCAGGCTGGGAGTAATACATAAAAGGATTCTCAGGGTGGTTACAGCTTTGTAACTGTAGAGAAACCCAGAAAGCTTCCTGGTGATGCCCAGTCCCAGCCACTCATGCATTTGCTTCAGCAGTGGAGCACTGGGGCCCTCACCCTTCCAAGTCAGTCTTCCAAGTCAGAAGATTCTGCCAAAACAGCATGTAGGGATTTTTCCCCTCCAGCAGAAGTATGGTAGTGACTCCAAGATCTTGAACTAAACATGGACCCAAGCTACTGACTCCACAGGGATCATTCTTCTCTGAGGGAAGAACCTTGACTTGACTTTTTTTTCTTGAATCCTCAGCAAACTTCTCAGCTTGTCTCAGTCTGTGTGGTTGACAATGTTCTGCTGTTGGGACCAGGGGTGAATCTCAGCAGGGCACAATGTGCTAAGCAAATACTAAAGTCCTGGGTGGTTTAATCCTTAGCATTTCAACAAAGGAACATAACAATAAAGTCTTTGTTCCACACACCCCTGCCCCTGAAAAGACATCCTTCCTTGGCCTATCTATATTGTCCTTCCTATGCAAGTCTGCTTGGCAAAGAGTTTTCCATACTTTAATGAAATTAGCCTATATCCATCCATCCATCCATCCATCCATCCATCCATCCATCCATATTCTCTCTCTCTTTCTCGTTGTTATCTAAGAAGAATCATCATCTAAGAAGTCTCAGTTTCTCTCTCTCTCTCTCTCTCTCTCTCTCTCTCTCTCTCTCTCTCTCTCTCTCTCCCTCCCTCCCTCCCTCCTCCCTCCCCCTCACATCTCTCTGAAATGTGTGGGGGCATGCAGTTGTGGAAGACATTGAGTGTCCTGTTCCATCACCCTCTACTGTGTTCATTTGAGACAAGGTCTCTCTCTGAATTTGGAGCTAATCTGGTGGCCGGTAAATGCAGTGATTTTCCTGTGTCTGCACCCTGTGATGGCTGAAGTTAAGGCATGCTCAAGTCAGGTCCTCCAGCTTGCACAAAAAGCCTCCTACCAAGGCATCTCTTCAATACACACACACACACACACACACACACACACAAATATACATACACACAACATACAACACACATGCATATTGAATATGTTTGACCCATAGGGAGAGTCACTGTTAGGAGGTAGTCAGTGTGTCACTGTTTGGGTAGGCTTTGAAGCTTTGCCCAGTGAGGAAGAGTTGGTCTTCCAATGAATAAGTGTGTGTGTGTGTGTGTGTGTTGGGTTAGTTTTTGGTTTTTCAGGACAGGGTCTCACTATGTAGCCGAGGCTGTCCTGGAACTCACTCTGTAGATCAGGTTGGCCTCAAACTCATAGAGATCCACATGTCTCTGCCTCTCAAGTGCTGGGATTAAAGGCTTGAACCACTATATGTAGTCTTATATCTTTATTTTTTTTAGATTTGTTTTTTATTTATATGAGTACACCGCAGCTATTTCCAGATACAAAGTAAATAAATAGTAAATATAGGAAACCACAGGAAGCTGGGTGGTAGTGGCCCACACCTTTAATTCTAGCACTGCAGAGGCAGAGGCAGGCAGATCTCTGTGAGTTCCAGGCCAGCCTGGTTTACAGTGAGAGTTCAAAGACAGCTAGGGGTACACAAAGAAACCCTGTCTCAAAAAAACAAAAAAAGAGACACAAGCCCATTTGAGGTGGGTGTTTTTTTCCTGGGTGTTAGTGTGTGTACCGTGTTTGTGTAGTGCCCTTGGAGGCAAGAAGAGGCCACTAGATTTCCTGGAACTGGAGTGATAGATGATTGGGAGACTCCACGTGGGTGCTGGGAAAGGAACTCCCCAACCTTCCCCTCTGTTTTCTCAAACATGGCTTCAGGCTGGCTTGTAACTCATTCGTCTAGCCTATGTTGACCTCAAGCTCACAGTTCTCCCACTTTTTTTGAGGGGATGTGGAGAGGCTGGGATTGAGCCAGGGCCTTGGATACACTTACTCCACACTGAAGTATACATACCCCAGCCCTTTTCCAATCACTTGTAGTAATGCAGTTACAACTCGAGGCATGAAAATTTGGTCCCATATGCTTTTTTTCAACGTTTTCCAATTTAGGAAACAAAAGCAAAAAATTAAAATAATCCGATATATTTTATTTAGTTCTCATCAGTGGTAAATTAGTTTGCAAATCTTAAAATGGCAGAAATGACAATTGTATATTGTCCTAAGTACAGACTTAATTATCACATAGTAAAGCTAAGGCAAACAGAAAGTCAAGTTTGGAAATCTAGACCAGCACACTTCTCTACTCACTAGTCCGTAAGTGATTAAACAGCTAATTGTATGGGCTGGTGAGATGGCTCAGTGGTTAAGTGCACTGGCTGCTCTTGCAGAGGACCTGGGTATGGCTCTCAGCACCCACATGGCAGCTCAAAACCACCTGCAACTCCAGCTCCAGGTGATCCAATGCTGTCTTCTGATACATGCAGGAAAAACATATGCACATAAATTAATTTTAAAAAAGAGAATAGAGTGCTATATAGCCTTCCATAGTCTCTAGATATGATAATCAATTATATGATAACCAATATAATATATTAAACCTAATTAAACATAATATTAAACCAATTATGGTTTAAAAGAATTACAAGATCAATAGATAGAATAGTTCTCTCTCTCTCTCTCTCTCTCTCTCTCTCTCTCTCTCTCTCTCTTTCTGAGACAAGATCTGAGGCTGGCCTTGAACTCCTTTTTTTTTTTAATACATTTGTTCGTGGGGTGGGGAGGTACGACATCAGGTTTGGCACCGAGAGCCTTTACCTACTAAAACCATCTTACCCTCACCTCCCAAGCGCTGGGATTACAGGCATGCACCACCACATCCAGCTCATCTCAACTGTCTTTATAGTCTCAAACTTTTTAACAGGAGAACAATGGAACACAAAGAATTGAGAGTTTTGAGAAAACTGTGATGTTCTTCTGTCTCCGTCTAGACTTGGTGTGACTTGTAGAGAGGTTGAACATCAGTAGAAACTTGGCACAAGCACCTGGGGAAACAATCTTAGCTTTTTTAGACGTGTCTGCAACTGGCCACCTGCCACTCACGTGAATGAGCAGTATCCGAGGCGCGGTCTTGTGTACTGTTCCTCTTCACTTGGTTGGTGGTGGTGTTTTTTTTCTTCAGAAAAACTATTTAAGCCTGGACTGAGTGTGGAGTCTGCCTCCTGGGAAAGGCTCCTGTGGATGAGAGGTCCTGGATCGTTCCCAGCCCCTCCAATACAAGAAGCTCTGGTGCTTGGGAGGCTGAAGCAAAAGGATTTCTTGATTCTGGGAGTTCAAGGTCAGCCTAAGCAACACAGTGAGACCCTGTCTTAGAAAAACAAAGCAAAACAGAAGTGAATGCTTCTATTTCCTGAGGTTGGCTGGAAAAACTGTACATTTTCTTCATGTTGTCAGTCTTGAAAACCAGCACTGAATTTGCTATGAGAATGATCGTGGGGGCTGGAGAGACGGCTCACCAGTGAAGAACACTGGCTGCTCTAGGCTGCTCTTCGAGAGGACTCAGGTTCAATTCCCAGCGCCCACATAGTGGCTAACAACTAATCTCAGTTCAAAGAGGTCCAATGCCCTGTACACACATAATGCACAAACATACATCCAGGCAAAACAGTCATACACATGAAAAAACGAATACTATTCTGATATCACATAACTATCTTGTTTTTATCATGCTAATGATTACGAATTTATATTTTATAAATCAACTGGAGGACATTTAAGTCACTTTTGTGTATAGGCATGGACATACACCTAAATCCTAGTACTTGAGATGTGGAGGCAGAAGGATCAAGAGTTCCGGCCAGGGGCTGGAGAGATGGCTCAGCGGGGCAAGAGTACTGACTGCTCTTCCAGAGGTTCTGAGTTCAATTCCCAGCAACCACATGGTGGCTCACAACCATCTGTAATGGGATCTGATGCCCTCTTCTGGTGTCTCTCAAGAGAGCAAAGTGTACTTACGTACTTACATACATAAAATAAATAAATCTGAAAAAGAAAAAAGAAAAAGGACAACCGGAACAGTGCACGTCCGTGTGTGTGTGTGTGTGTGTGTGTGTGTGTGTGTGTGTGTGTGTGTACATGAACATATGCCATAAAAAAAAAAAAAGAACAAAGTTCAGGCCAGCCTAGACTGTGTGAAAACTTGTCTGAAAACAAGGAAACCACTCTTATATATAGATGAAATAAAATAAAAAGCAATTCTCTCTTCCAAGAAAAATGAAATACTTTAATCTATGATTGGCAGGCACGTTCTGTTTTTTCTGGGTGATCTCTTGGGAAACAGTATTACTACACAAATCAATATTTACCCTTACTTTACAGTGCTTCCACATATATTCACCTGTTTTATGCTTTCTGCAAATATCCAACACTTCCTAAAAGGTTCCCTGGCTGGGGTTTGGTTGCTGCAGATCCGAGTCAGTGCCTTGCTCATGCTAGGCAGACATCCCACCACTGAGCTATAGCCCTCAGCCCTAATTAGGTTTTCAAGGGTAGCTCAACCTTGTTGTCTTAAGGTTTCTATTGCTGCGATGAAACACTCTGGGGCAGTGGTTAGTGCCGTCAGACAGAAAACCTGGTAAGGTCGAGTGGATTCAGGAACCCTGGCCATTCTCATAATTGAGAATGGTAGGTGTTTAAATCTACTCCCAACTGGGTTCCTGTCCGGAAACACATGACCACAACAGCCCATGGAGAGGACTGTGACAATCAGTCACTTAGGAGCAGCACCCAAAGCCCCTCCACACGAGGCATCCCTAACATCTCAGACCAAGCCAATAGAAAGCATCTGTCTTTAGATTCCAACCCACCCCAAAATGTTTATAAGATCCTATCCACAAGGAATAAAGTGCATGAATCATCTCACCAAAGACTGTCTGGGATTGTCTGTCTTATGTCTTACTGAGCTGTAGCAGTCCAGGGAAGAGGATTCTCTCCAGAAGCTCGCACCATAGAGACTGCTGGAGTTACTTCCTGCCCCGTGGCCCTGACCTTGCCTTCTAGTTGGCTGCTGCATCCTGATGCCTGGGGCAATGGTGGCCAAGGGAGAGGCCCAGCAGCTTACCTTGATCAGCTCCCCCTGTGAGAGCTGCAACTCTGACTGCTCAGGCTGGTCCAGAGACCTGCAGATCCCCTCAGATAGCGCCTAGTACGCAGACCAGTGAAATGCCATGACCAAAAGGCAACTTGGGGAGGAAAGGGTTTATCTGGCTTACATTTCCATATCACTGCCCATCAAGTAAGGAAGTCAGAACAGGAACTCATGCAGGGCAGGAACCTGGAGGCAGGAGCTGATGCAGATGCTATGGAGGGTGCTGTTTACTGGTGTGCTGCACATGGCTTGCTCAGGCTGCTTTCATAGAGAACCCAGGACCACCAGTCTAGGGATGGCTCCACCCACGATGGGCTGGGCCCTCCCCCATCAATCACTAATTAAGACAATGCTTGCCTATAGGACAGTCTGAACCTATAGAAGAATTTCCTTAATTGAGGCTCCCTCCTCTCTGATGATTTTAACTTGTGTCAAGTTGACATAAAACTATGCAACAGTGATTTGTCTCTCAGAAGTCCAAATAACAATAATGCATTGTTTGTAATCCATAATCCTGTCACTGAATGTGCCCATAAACCTCTGTGATTACAACAAAAACATATACAATTATTATGATTTTTTAAAAAGTCTTTTGTGGTTCTGGTGATGTTTAATAGTTTAAATAAGAAGTGTCCCTCATAGGTTCTAATATTTGACTACTTGGTCCCTGTTGGTGGTGCCATTTAGAGAGGTTTAGTTAGAAGTATGTCACTGGAGGAGGGCTTAGAGAGTTTAGTCTCCTTTTTGATCTGTTTTTTGCTTGTGTTTGAAGATGTGAGCTCTCAGCTTCCTGTTCCTGCCACATTCCACATCCCCCACCATAATGGATTTTTTTTTTTTTTTTGGTTTTTTCGAGACAGGGTTTCTCTGTGTAGCCCTGGCTGTCCTGGAACTCACTCTGTAGACCAGGCTGGCCTCGAACTCAGAAATCCACCTGCCTCTGCCTCCCAAGTGCTGGGATTAAAGGCGTGCACCACCACCACCCGGCCATAATGGATTTTTATTCCTCTAAAACTATAAGCCAGAATAAATTTTTCCTTCTGTAAGCTGCTTTTGGTTCTGATGATTTTATCACATCAGCATAAAAGTAAGACAGGATAGAACATGGGGTCACAGGATCCTGGCAAGCACTCTACTGCTAAACTATATTTTAGTTCCATGGACTGTTTCTAAGAAGATCCCACGATGTAAGCAACTTTTTAATAAGCAAACAAGGCATCAGTCCTGGTTGCCTCCAGAAAGTTTTTTCAACAAAGGAGTGAACGAAATGCCTTTCTGAAGTTTGGAACACTTGCCAATCCACCTGATGTTCCAGTAAGTGGGTCTATGCAGAGCTTATGTGAGCACTCTGTGGAACATGCCTGTCACCCTGCAGGGCTGTTCATCTGTGCGCTCCCCCAGGACTTCCCCTGCACCACTTCCACCAGGCTGTTTGTGTGCTGGTTTAGTTTTTGTTTTCCCTGAATTTTAATGTATAATGTGCTTGCTATTTTCTTCTTGCCAAATTATGCAAAGGAACCAAAAGATCTGACAGGACCAGAATACTCTTAATGGAAAGAAAGTTGAGAAAGGAAAAGGGAAGTTGAAAATAATAGAAACGAAAAATTATGAAGAAAAATAAAATAGAATTTGGAGGAAAGTCAGGAAGATTTCACTCAGAGACTCCGAAGAGTGAGCTTTCAGGACAGGCATGGTGGCACACACACCTACAAGTTCATCACTCTGGAAGCAGAGACAGCAAGACTGCCTGGTCTATCTACACAGTCAATACCAGGCCAACCAGTTCTACCCAACAAGTCTCAAACCAAACCAAATCAAACCAAATCAAAAACAAGCCTGACAAGATGGCTCAGGGGGTAAAAGCATTTGCTGCAGAAATCTGATGACCTGGGTTTGGTCTCCAAAATCATATAAGATGAGAGGAGAGAGCCGACTCCCTATTACTGCCTTCTGACCTCTGCATATGCACTGTGATAGCCCTACTCTAAAGTCCACACACACATGCCCTGTGCATGCATAGCTGTGCACACACAACCTGCTACTACCACTACTACTACCACTACTGATGATGATAGTAATTTTTTAATTCCCAAAGAGAGAAAGATAAGGAAAATACAATATTCTAGATTGTTGGTACATAGCCTGACTAAAAGTTAAATTCAAACATATCTTTATACCCTGTAGAAAGTCATGAAAAAAAATCCCATGTACTTGTAAGGAACCCTTACCAAATTCTTCTCTAATCATCAGTGGGAAATTGATTTTTAAATAGCTTCTGAATCCCTCTGAGGGGAAAAAAAGGCTACATATATTCTTTCCCATCATTCAGGGATTCATGTTTATTAGAACATCAGAGATTTTTGGCATAGTAAAAAGTAGTATTTTGTTATTTTGTGGCAAGGTCTCATGTAGCCCAGGTTGGCCTCCACATCTCCATGTATTCAAAAATGACTTTGAACTGTTAATCCTCCTGCTTCCACCCTCACAAGTGCTGGTTTATTAGGTGGTGGGCTTCATGCATGCTAAGAACCCTACCCACTGAGCCATACTCTCTAGACCAGTGAAGTGCATTTTGACTATTTAAGTGTTAAACATTTTGGGGAAAGTTTTCATTTTGTTCTACAAATTCTGCTAAATTCTGTCTAAAGCAAAGCAAATCATCTAGCAGAATAAAATTAGATACCACTGACATGTCTTCTTTCATGAGACCTATTATGAGTAGATAATTGAGTCCAAAAATGAAATTCATAGTGGTAATAAGAACCGACAATGAACTAACCATGTAACTCTAATTCATCAGAGGCAAAGCCCAGTGAGAGCTCTGCTTTACAGATCGTGCAAAAATCCAAAAGTACAAATGTGAGTTCTCTGATTACATAATATTTTCGAAGATTACTGAGGTTGGAGATTAAAGGTAGTCAGTTATTAATTCAGACATCCAAGTCTGAGGCAGAGAGATCATTATTCACTAATAGAAAACATAGGCAGGAACATCTTAAAAGAAAATTTAGAATAACTGAAAACCAGCCACAGGTATATTAGTAACCTACATTAGATAAAAATACTTGATAGTGCAACAGTGGTCATGAGATGAGAACGAGATGAGACATACCGGGGGAGGGACTTAACTCTCGAACCTTATGACTTCCGTGCACTTCAATTGGAAAGTTTTTGGGTAAGTATTGTGTTTTGAGGAATTGTTCTAGGCAGTAAGCCAGGACAGGAAATAAAAGGAAGACTGGAGTCAGTGCTGACAGGCTCAGGCACAGAAAGGCAGAAAGGAAGGTAGTATGTAGGAAAAGGAAGACAGAGAGAAACTTGGACTAACTTAGGATAGATCCGTCTAGATGGGCAGTTGGAGACATATGGGCATGAGGAGATGGGATTTTAAAAACTTGTTAAGGGGCAGTCGACATTGAGATTTTGAAATTTTCATCAAACAGTTTAGCAGGAAAAGAAAAAGATAAGAGAGAGGAGATTTGCAGTTGGCTTCTACAGTATCAGAGTGGGAGACATTAATATTCATGTAATACGTGCTACATGATCCACATAAAGTGATTTGTCTGTGCAGCAGACACCTTCATGATGCAATCAGGAAACAGGGATGTCTGACAATCACATCTCTGAGTAGCAACATGTGTCCCAATATAAACACATCAAATATAAACAAACACAAAATGAACACAGCAGAAGAGAGAAATGGGCCACAGATGATGTAGCACAGTTAAGTGTACAGGAGAGGGGACAGTCACAGGACACACTTTCAAAGATTTACCTTGTATTCTTTGAACATGACACTTGTACTTGTCCACCTGACCCTTGGTCTGAGCCCTCAGGTCTTACTGGGATGGCATATCTTCTTTGTGATTTGCTATTTCCTTATTCCACATTTCTACTCACAGTAGAGCTGGGTTCTCTGGTTTCTGGGTTTTAGGTCCATAAAAATGGCCACAGACATTTTACCACCATGTATTTGAACATAGAGTTCCATGTTTTTCAGGCTCTGTGAGCATACAGGTGCTGCTCTATTGGATGTGAAGTTCACATGATGGTGTGAGGACGAACAGAGGGGTTGAGTACTTCCCTAGCGTACCTGAGTTTGATTGATTCCTAGGATGCAGCATCCAAAAAAATCTCACAGCAGAGATGCCTCTGCCACAGTTGCCTTAAGAAGTCCAATGTTTATGCTATCTGAACAGTTGGGATGTTCTATGTTTGACATACATTATTTTAAAATCAGAAATACTGTTTTGAAGGGTAATGGCTAGAAAGTAGTCTGTAACACACATAACTCTGGCATTAAGTGTGCATACAGCATGGAGAAGCAAGCCTTCTAGGCAGCCTTAGCTTTCACAGTTGCTCATCCCTGAGTGACTTGTGTCTCAGCCCAGGCTTCCTACAGAACTGGAAGTCTGTGTGCTTTAATCTCTTGGAAGACCCTGCCCCCCCCTCCTCTCTCTCTATATGTGTGTGTGTGTATACACATACATACATACATATATATCTGAGGATGGGCTTTCCCTTTTCATGGTGTAGACTTGACTGAAACACTCATTAGTATGGTTGGGAAATTCCTTCTAGGTCTGTCCTGTTGGAATTCCTTTCTTCTTTGAAACCACCATCTATTTTCCTTTCTTCTGCTTTAAGAGCCATTTTATTTTTCGGGTAGAGATGGTTCAGCGGTTAAGAGCACTGACTGCTCTTCCAAAGGTCATGAGTTCAAATCAAAGCAACCACATGGTGGCTCACAACCATCCATAATGAGATCTGACACCCTCTTCTGGAGTGTCTGAAGAGAACTACAGTGTACTTACATATAATAAATAAATCTTTTTTTTTTTAAAGAGCCATTTGTTCAATTTCTAGGTTTTCTTTTCTTTTTTTTTTTTAAAGCCTACAGCACTCAGTATTCCCAAGTGGTCTCCCATCCAAGTACTAACCAGGCCCAACTCTGCTTAGCTTCTGAGATCAGACGAGATTGGGCACCCTCGGGGTGGTATGGTTGTAGACTTCTTGTATTTTATTGATTGCCTTTAAGGTTTTTTTGTTTTTTGTTTTTCCTGAGACCAGGTCTTGCTACATTTAGCCCACAATGGCCTTGAATCCTCCATCCTCTTGCCCCAGTCTTTGGGGTGCTAGATTAGGGGAGTGTAACGCAGATCTGGCCCACTTCCCCCCCTTTATGCTTCTTGAAATCAGTACTAGGCCTGGCTGGTCACTGGGTGACTTCTGGTCTGCCTGCTCTTCAGTCCTGCGCTGGCTCTGCGCTGCAGCCCATCCTGGCTTGCTGGGTGAGTCTGCTCTTCAATCCTGCGCTGGCTCTGCGCTGGCTCTGCGCTGCAGCCCATCCCGGCTTCCCAGGTGAGCCGCTCTTGTTCAGTCAGGCCTTGTTCAGACTGATCCAAACGTTTACCGATTTGTTCATCCTACGTCTGCTCTTGAGCTCCCTGTCTAAGAAGCCTCTCCCAGGAAACCCTACTCAAGGCTTCCTTGCTGGCAAGCTCTCCTGTGCACCTGGAACGCCCACAGGGCAGGAGCCTCTACTGTGGTAGGGCAGCCAGTGTTTCTCACACTTTGGAGATAGCATTTCATTACTTTCTGCTTTCTATTGTTGCTTTTGCTGTCTGTGTAGCTTTCTTTGTAGGCAAATCATTCCTTTTTGCCCTCTTTGAAGCTTAGAAATTGCCTATGACATGTTAACACATGGACTTGATTTGATTTTTTCTGTTTGGAGCTCAATGTGCATCTGGAATGTCCCACAATAATCTCCTTTTCTGTTCCAGCTTTCTACCGTGGCAGTCTTGGGCTAAGGAATGTATATATGTTTACTTCAGTTGGAATCCTGGGCTACCGTTGGCCCAGAAGCATGTGCTGTGCCAATGTCTGAGAGGAAGGAACTGCAAATAACACATAGAATAATACAATGAGCCTCAAACTCATGTGAGGAATTCCAGATGTTGACATTTTTATGAAGTGCTGGGGATCCAGGCCAAGAGTTCGTACATGACAGGAAAGTTTTCTACCACCGAGACTTATCCCCAACCAGCCATGACAAAGGTTAACTCCTGTGAAGCAAGAAATTATAGGAGGCTTATTAGTTTAGAGCAAGCCCCAGAACTGGGCACTGGCAGATCAAACTAAAAATCAAAGTAGTAACACACTAAAGTTCCAGATCACCAAACCAAAACATATTGTTTTCTGACCTTCTGAGAATTCAGGAAAGAGAAAGGTCACTAAATTTTCCATGCAGAGGAGTTTCAACTGACACGACAGTGAAGGCTCTTCACTGGAAATTAACTTTGAAATGCTCAATCCACCCTTTGTTTTCTATTCCTGCTTCTTTGGCTTCTCTGTCTGTAAACCAACCTGCTCAGCTCAGCTCACTGGAACACTTATTTTATGGGAAGATGCTTTGGTGGTTTGAATGAAAATCCCCCCAACACACACACACACACACACACACACACACACACACACAGGCTCATATATTTGAATGTTTGATTCCCAGTTTAGGACTGCTTAGGAAGGATCAGGGGTTATGGCTTTATTGCAAGACGTGTGTCATGGGGTGGGGTGGGCTTTGAGGTTTCAAAAGCCCATGGCAGACCTAGTCTTGCTAGCTGCCCTGTGCACCCATGCCAGCCTGCTGCCATGCTTCCTGCCATGATGGCAGTTGGACTGACCCTAGGAAACTGTAAATGGCTGTTCAGTAAAATGCTTTCTTTTATTAGTTGCCTTGGTCATGGTGTCTCTTCATAGGTATGCTTCCCATTCTAGAACAGAAATGAAGCCGGTGGAGACCTGATATCTATTTCCTTGGATCTATCCTGTGACACCCAATTGTTCTGGAAATGGGGGTTCATACAGCTCTTCCACCCTCTTTTCCTCCTTTGCATCTTTTAGATCAGAAAAAGAATTTCCCATCTGGGATACAGGCAAGGGTCCCAACTTGGTTGGCATTTCCCATCACAGATTTTATGGATTAAATATTTTACACCAGTAACAGATAGCTGTATCTTTTTGAGGATTGTTATATTTATTTACTATTTTACTTTGTATTATTTATGTGGGTATGGGGGTACATTAAGGTCAGAAGACAATGTACAGGAGCTGGTTCTCTCTTCCTAAGAGGCAGGTCTAGGGATCAAACTTGGTTGTCAAATTTTGTGCTGAGTATCGTTACTTGCTGAGTCATCTCACCAGCTCCCCAAATCCTTTTATTCTGTATTTATCGGTTCATTTAGGATAAAGTTTAAATAAAATTTTGGTAACTCTTGCTAGGGCTGAAGCTCACCGATATGTTATTTCATTTATATTTTGGTGTTGGGAATTGAACCTAGAGCTTCACACATGCTACATGTGTGCTGTACCACAAAACGCTGCTCCAAGCTCTACCACCATATTTTTAAGGGATTTCTAGGTGTTAGGGAGGCAACCCTATTTTGGAAGAGATTAAAATGAGTAGCAGGGCCTAGTGTACAAAGCTACCTCAGAAACACTGCTTTGATTTGGGTTAGATTTAGATTTTGTTAGATCTACTTTTTAAAGTAGATTGTTTGCTAACTGGGGTATTTTGAGGTTTTTCTTGTTAAGGTCACATAAATGTTGCCTTAGGCTATGTGACTTTCTTGTAGAGTAATTGTGATGATTCAAATGAATGCTAAATGACTAGCAAGGGAAAAGAAGCAGGCTTTGAATTTATAGAGTGAAAAGGCCAAGCTCATCTCTGGGTTTGAAAAACCCACCAATCCCTGAGCCTCAAACCAATCCCAGGCCACCCTGGGACACCCCTCCCCCCACCAACCCAAGAAACCCTATATAAAGCCTGCTTCCTGCTCAGTTCTTGGCTGCTTTTCTCCCAAGCAGAAGCAACCATCCTCTTGTCTATTTCCCATAAATCTCTCAGGTCAGGTTTGTTGTGAGGTGTCACTTTGTGCTGTTCCTTGGCTGCTGGCTGCCAGGATACCTTTCCCTTTGGAGCTGTAACACTTGTACTGGGGAAACTTTTTTCCCCTCAGAGCTGCAACATTTATAGAAGTAACAACGTAGGCTCTCAGGAAAGCAGTGGAAGTCAGCAGGAGAGGCTGGAGATTAGCAAGGTATCATTCAGGCCCCATGAACAGGAAAGGGGAATGTGAATAATACTGTAATCTTGATAGGCTCTAGAATAACCAGACACAAACCTCTAGGCATGTCCATGAGAGGACTTCTCTAGATTAGCTTAAGAGGTGGGAAGAAGACCCACCCAGCACTGTTCCAAAGCTGGGGTCCACTGCTCCCTGCTTGCTGACTGCTGGTGTAGTGTAGCACTAGCGTCCACTGCTCCCTGCTTCCTGACTGCTGGTGTAGTGTAGCACTAGCGTCCACTGTCCCTGCTTCCTGACTGCTGGTGTAGTGTAGCACTAGCGTCCACTGCTCCCTGCTTCCTGACTGCTGGTGTAGTGTAGCACTAGCGTCCACTGCTCCCTGCTTGCTGACTGCTGGTGTAGTGTAGCACTAGCGTCCACTGTCCCTGCTTCCTGACTGCTGGTGTAGTGTAGCACTAGCGTCCACTGCTCCCTGCTTCCTGACTGCTGGTGTAGTGTAGCACTAGCGTCCACTGCTTCCTGACTGCTGGTGTAGTGTAGCACTAGCGTCCACTGCTCCCTGCTTGCTGACTGCTGATGTACTGTAGCACTAGCGTCCACTGCTCCCTGCTTGCTGACTGCTGGTGTAATGTAGCACTAGCGTCCACTGCTCCCTGCTTGCTGACTGCTGGTGTAATGTAGCACTAGCGTCCACTGCTCCCTGCTTCCTGACTGCTGATGTAATGTGACCAGCTGCTTCAGGCTTCTGCATCTGTGTTCCCTTGCAACCGAAGGACCTCATCTTCAAGTGCTGAACCACAATAAATCTTTTCTTAAGGTGCTTTTTTTTTTTGTCTTGAGTATTTTTTTTTTTTTGGTTTTTCGAGACAGGGTTTCTCTGTATAGCCCTGGCTGTCCTGGAACTCGCTCTGTAGACCAGGCTGGCCTCGAACTCAGAAATCCGCCTGCCTCTGCCTCCCAAGTGCTAGGATTAAAGGCGTGCGCCACCACCGCCTGGCTGTCTTGAGTATTTTTAATAGAGCAATATGTGAAGTAATTTTGGGCTTTTCTAATATGAGAATCTTTTGTTCTAAGCTTGGATTTCTGTCTAAGTTTGAATTACATGTACCATGTTGGGCACCAAATATAAAGTATATTCTGGGGGCTTTTCTATAGCCCTTTTTATTACTGTAATAAATGACATGGAGACCTGGTATGTTTACCGAAAGCTTTAAGCACTATAACTAGGCTGATATTCCTATGTTTTGACCCTCCATGACCACCTAATCCCCAGCCCTGTGCCCCATTACTTGCCATCTTAGTCTCTCCTTCATGTGTATTCTCATGGTGACTCTCCTCAAGGTCTGCTCATGACAAATGCCTCATGGCGAGTCTCTGAGCCCCTCTCTTTCTCTCCAGGTGTAGAAGTTCCACCTTCTCCTCTCCTGCCCATCTCTTTACTGACCAATCAGAAGATGATGGAGAATGATGTTTCACAAAAATACTGAGTCGGGCAATGCTTCATAATAGTGACTATTCCAATGACAGGACTGCAACTTGATCTCTGGACACAGTGATCAGCATCTGAACACACAGTGCACACAACCATCCCCTAACAGACGTATGGAGCCTGGAGGGACCTGCAGCTTCCAAGCAATCCTTGAACCACCAGATTCTCTTCATATCCCTGCCCCCCCCACCACACATAGAGCAAGTAACTGTCAACAGTCACCTGCTCAGTAGAAAAAGAAGCAGAATCAATCTGCAGAGCCAGACTATGCAGGAGGGAGGGGACGCCCACCTCGGGTTAAAGGATATGCAAGGTTAGTAGGGTACAAGGCAAGCACAAAACATCAGCATCCTCGACTCCTCATCTCTCACAATCTTGCATTCACACTGCTTCTGCTGAGATTTTTAATGCCCTTGTTGGGTCTTAATGATGGCTGAAAAGCCACTGTGTTGATAGATTGTCTTCAGAGAAAATGCTCTCTCCACTCCTATAAACCCCTTAGATATGCTCCTCATTGAAAAAGGTCAAAGATCAAGCCTGTATCCTGGCAGCCTGTTTAGCATCATCCTAGTGCTGCTGACCAGTAAGAATCACATGGGACAAAAGTCAGGGGAATCTAGAGTTGAAGCAGTCCTTTTAAGGATGGAATTTTTTGATGGTTGGTTTTGTTGACTTGACACAATGTAGAATCACCTGAGAGGGAAGTCTAAATGAAGGATTATCAGGATCAGGTTGGCTTGTGGGCATGTCTGTGGGAGGCTGGCTTGATTACATTAATTGAAGTTGAAAAATCTGCCCACTCTGAGTGGCAGCATTCCTTAGAAAAGGACTCTCAGATTAAGAGAGAAGAAAGTGAGCAGAGTATAAACTTGCAAGCATTTGTTTCTGTTTCTATTTTTTTTTAATTATTTTTTTCTAGACAGGGTCTCACTATGTAACTCTGGCTATCCTGCAACTCACCATGTAGATCAGACTGGCCTCAAACTCAGACTCTGCCTGACTCTGCCTCCCAAGCGCTAGGATAAAAGATGGGTACTATTTCTGGCATGCTTCTGTTCTTGACTGTGGATGTGACTTCAAGTCCCTGCCCCCACGACTCTCTCAAATGATGAACTTTAAGCTGGAACTGTAAGCCAAATACTTCCTTAAGTTACTTTTGTTAGGGTGTTTTATCATAGCAAAGGGGGAAAAATAAGATAAACATCATGTCAGCAGTCCACCAATGCCTACTTTACTCTCTGCATTTAGTCTCTTGGGTTTACATGTAATTGCTGAAGAAAAGATAGTATACAGTGAAGGAAGAAATTAAGGGCTGATATGTGTATAGCCTTTTTCTCATTGAAATTATGAAATTCCACTGGAAATGATGACACACACCTTTAATCCCAGCACTCAGGAGGTAGAGGCAGGTGGGTCTCTGTGAATATGAGGCTAACCTGGTCTACATACAGTTCCAAGACAGTCAGAGCTACATAATAAGAGATATTATCTAAACAAACAAACAAAATTATGAAATACTGATTTCCTTACATTCGAGACCTTGAATTCAGTCAAAGAAGGGCAGGAGAGCCAACCTTTATTCCTTTGTTAATGTGACAGCCCTAGCCCTGTAGCACCTTCCTGCTCAGGATTTGGGGGCGACATCACTCATAATGACAGGTATCATCTGTGTGTGCTCAGGGCTCACAAACAAAGCTAGGCCATAGTTCCTTACAGACAGAGTATATAAGATCTATTTTCTAGTCTGTAGGAATAGCCACTAATTAAAGCATCTGGTGCTAATTGTGAACTTACTATTTTTGGCTTTTAGGTCATTTCCCATCTGTAACCCTTGTCATCCACTTCTGATCACAAAGTACAAGGTCAGCATATCTGCTCTTGTCATTTCTCATCTAGTTATAAATATAATGTATCCATTCTGGCAGTTCCAGGAACCAGGAAAATCCTGAGTGGCTCTGGCAACAGTAATGAGTGCAGGTTCTTACACATAAGTCAACTCATCTGCTGAATAAATAAATTAATATCACCCAAGTGTTCTGTGACAACACCTTCACAACAAATCAAAGTGTGGTAACTACTAAAGCCCAACTTGGTGAACTAATGAGTTTTATAGAGGTTGCTTACAGGAGTATGGATGAGGATTACTTATAGGAGCAGAAATGACTCAAAGACAGCTGCATCACCAAAGTCCACCCCAGCATGGGTGACAGCTCCCAAAAGCTGGGAACCTGGAGCTCACTGCACAGCCTGCAGGAAGCGCAACAGGTTGCAGAGTGTCCTTTCTAAGGGATTTAGTTGGTATAAACGCCTTCTGGGTAGCTCAGCTGGATTGGATTCTTCTGGTCTAGTCTCAGAGTCTTCTTTTCAGCTTGGCTTTTCTGAAGAGGGGACTCTCTCCAGGTTTATTTTTAACTCTTGGACAGAGGGACCTAGTGATCTGCTCAGTTTCAGGGACTTCCTGAACCTTTTTTTTTTTTTTAACTTTTTGTCTTAAAGCCTTCCCTGCAAGATAGAATGTTTCAATCTTGAGTATATGGCTGAGAATTTAAATGTTAAGATAATTAGTAATAACAGTATCACCCATGGGGGCTGTTGAAAATTAAATTGAAGATATAATGTTACATGTTAGTTATACAGATATCTAGTCTACATGTTTATCTAGATATACATATTTAGTCTTTCTAGAATAAACCTAAGATTTAGAATCAGAAGATTTGCCTGACAGCCAGTTTGCTGGGTGTCCTTGAGAAGTATTCACTCTCTGATATTGTTTCTTATGGTCTGTAAAGTGGAGGTGGTAATATTGTTATTTACCTTACATACATGGCTCCAGGAACATTACAAATGTTTTGTTTGTTGGTTAGTTTCCTTCCTTCCTTCCTTCCTCTTTTGAGACAGGTTCTCAAGTAATTTAGGTTGACCTCAAACTGCTAAAAATGGCCTTGAGCTCCTGTTTCTCCTGTCTCTACCTCCTGAGAGCTCAGAGTATAGGCATGTGCCAGCACAGCTGGCTTTAGAAGCTTTGATTCTGTGAAGTGAGATTCAGAAGTTGATCTTTTATTATCAGGCAATTGATATACCGTGATCAGTGGGCAGGCAGGTCATTCACAGGGTGCACACTTCTACCTCAGGAGTGATAACAAGTTATACACCTTTCAGAAAGGCCATCACTGTAGGGACTGGGCATATACAGTTGTTAAAGCTATGACCCATACAAAGGTGCCAGGCTAGAACATTCTAGTCACAGACGCTGGCAGAATTAAATCTGAACAAAACTGTATTGTAAGTATCTGGAAACCACTCTGGTAAATGGCTCTCCCCATGACTTCTAATGGTTAGTAAGCTCAGGAAATCTGCATTCCCCAGTGGGTTTCATAGTAACAACCCTGGACTGAGAATCACAAGCTAGCTTCAAGGCCCAATTGTGTTTTCTGACTGTGTGGTCACAGACAAGTCATTTATCATCACTTGGCTGGAAAGAAGGAATGATCAGCCCTACTCTGCAGGACTCTTAGGAGACTAAAATACGTTTGTATATGTAATGTCATTGTGTAGCTTGCAAAGTACTGGGCAAATGTACGTATTAGCATTCCTCCCAGACACTGAGGGAGATGCAGCGGTATAGTAACCTCCCCCCCCCCATAACAGTAGAAGCAGAGAGAGAAAGAAAGAAGGGAGTGGGGGTGAAGTTCGCTTATACACCTGGGAAATTCATGAATTGGAATAACTAGCTTCTAAGTCATAAAGTGATGACTAGGCTGGGCCTAACATCAGCCCTCTTGGTCATGTCTGTGTCTATAAAACAGAACTATGAGGTAAGTCAGAGGTATTATTTCCCTTTCAGGAGGAAAGGTCAACGAGAGGGAGCCTGACAGAGAGTCGAGGCCTCATAGGATAAGCACGGGAAACTGGACGAGTGGCTGGGAGCAGTTCCCACAGGAAGTAAGACTTACAGGTGACCAGAGGAGGGTCTGTTTGGGCTGGTGGGTTGGGAGATTTCTGTAGCATGAACACTGGAGCAACCGAAAGCCATGCCCAGAGCTGCACTGGTCCCCCTGGATCCCCACATAGCCACAGGGCACCTTACAAAGCACACAGTGCTCCTGGCAGTGGTGAAAGTGTTATTTTTTGAAATGGAGCTAAAAGGTATCCTGGGGCAAAGGTGTTACTTTGGCAGTAAGCTTAATCCACACCTAACCTACCTATACCCCAAGCCCTATATGAGTTACCTAGCACAATTTAAAACAACTATCTAATTTTGTTTTTGTGTGTCTGAGTATATGCACATCAGTGCAAGTGCTATCAGAAGCCAGTAGAGGGCATCAGACCCCCTGTAGCTGGAGTTACATGTGGTTGGTGAACTGCCTGTGCTGGGAAACAAACTCAGGCCTTCTCTATGAGTAGTACGTGCTTTTAACTGCTAAGCTATCTTTCCAGCTCAATTTACTATACAGTCTTGCACAGACCTAAATAGAAAATAAAAATTTGAGATAGCTGTCACTGATTAATTTATTCATTATCTGTGTGGAAAACCTTACTTGAGGCACTATGAGCAATAAAAGCGCACTAGTAGAAAGCCCTAGGGTAGATATTAGAAATAAGATCCTAAAGAAAGAGATCAACCGCCGGGCGGTGGTGGCGCATGCCTTTAATCCCAGCACTTGGGAGGCAGAGGCAGGCGGATTTCTGAGTTCGAGGCCAGCCTGGTCTACAAAGTGAGTTCCAGGACAGCCAGGGCTACACAGAGAAACCCTGTCTCGAAAAACCAAAAAAAAAAAAGAAAGAGATCAACCATTCCAGCTGAAGTGTCTAGATCAAGATTCGCCGCTCACAAAAGCAGAGGCTCAGGAACGGGGCAGGCTGTGTCCTTGGTTTTACTCTAACTCTGGTCTGACCTCACCCTCTTCTGAGGCTGTCCAGCTTGAAAAGAACCTGTGCAAAGGAAAAGAAGGAAAGGCAGGAAGGGTCAGCAACTTAACATCCCTTACTTTCTGAGAACGCTGCAGAGCCTTTGTGTAAGCCTTAAAAGGTTTACAAGGTGTGTGTGTGTGTGTGTGTGTGTGTGTGTGTGTGTGTGCATGAGTGCTCGCATGTTGGAGTGGAGTGGGTGGATAAAGACTTTAATTCCTTGTGGAAGGCATGGGTTTTACACAGTTGGACTGAAAAGAGGAGTATTTATTTGCTCTGACTCAGTCCTTCCCATAAAGGGCTCTGAGCAGAGAAGGTGCTGGCCTGGAAGGAACTGGATTCCAAAGCAGAAGGAGAAAGGAGGGATATATGAAGAGTTGTCTGTGAGGTGATTCTTCTCTCTTCTTCCATCAGTTCTCAGAGACATTGCTTCGGTCAATCACTGACACCAGTCTGTCAGTCATTATGTCTGCCACTCCTCTAGTGCACGTGAGACCACCTTCCGGTTTTATCTCGGGAGACAGAACTCAACCTTTCTCTAACCCTCACCTAGAAAACCTAGGCACATGAAATTGTTCCTGTCAGTCAAAAGCAGACTTGACCTGGCTACATTATATGTATTCTGTATTCTATTGCCTATGATGCACTTGTTTGCACTTTATAGTACTTCTCATTATTAGGATAAATTACCAAGACTATTTCTTCTTCTCCTTCTTCTTCCTACCCCCTCCACCGCCCCCAACACTTAAGTCCCTGAGAGCAGGAGCAGTATCTTTGTATCTCTAGCTTTTAGCTCACTGCCTGGTACTCAGCGGGAGCTCTGCATTTGTCTAATGAATGCTTGGGCTTTGAACAGACTTCACCGGTCTGTGGCATCGGTCTCTTCTGTGTCCTTTCCAAATGATTTAGTTGGTATAAACGCCTACTAGGTAGCTCAGCTGGATTTTGCTTCTTCTAGGCAGCTGGTCTAGTCTCAAAGTCTTCTTTTCAGCTTGGCTTGTCTGAAGAGGGCACTCTCCCCAGGTTTACTGTTAACTCTTGGAGGGAGGAACCTAGTGATCTGCTCAGTTTCAGGGACTTCCTGAACCTTTTTTTTTTTTTTTTACTTTTTGTCTTAAAGCCTTCCCTGCAAGATAGAATGTTTCAATCTTTAAAAAAAAAGCCTTTGAAGAAAGAAATTGGAGAAGACATTGGAAGAAGGACTGATCTCCAGTGCTCATGAACAGTAGGATTAACATAGTAAAAGTGGCCATTTTACCAAAAAACAATCTACAGATTCAGCGCATACCCCAACACAATTCTTAACAGAACTTGAAAGAACAATACTCATATTCCTATGGGAAAAACCAGGATAACTAAAACAATCCTGTACAATGAAAGAGCTTCTGGAGGTACCACCATCCTGGATTTCAAGCTCTATTACAGAGCTGTAGTAATAAAAACCAAAGTCTTGGCAAAATCAGATATATGGATCAATGGAATTGAATTAAAGATCTAGATGTAAATCCACATACCTGTAACATCTAACTTTGACAAAGAAGCCAAAAGTATACAATAGGAAAAAAGAAAGCATCTTCAATAAATGGTGCTGGTTTAACTGGATGTTAGCATGTAGAAGAATGCAAATAGTTCCATATCTATCGACCTGTACAAAACTCAATTCCAAATGGATCAAAGACTTAAACATAAAACCAGATACACATGCCTTTAATCCCAGCACGTGGAAGGCAGAGGCAGGCAAATCTCAGAGTTCGAGGTCAGCCTGGTCTACAGATCTTGAGTTCCAGGACTGCCACAGCCACACAGAGAAACCTTGTCTTGAAAAACAATAACAAACACAAACAAACAAACAAACAAAAAACTGAACCTGATATAAGAGAAAGGGGGTGGGGAGGGGATAGCTTTGAACACACTGGCACAAGAGACAACTTCCTAAATAGAACACCAATAGCACAGGCACTAAGATTGACAATTAATAAATGAGATCATATGAAAAGATGTCAATAGGACAAAACGGCACCCTACAGAATGGGAAAAGATCTTCACCAACCCTGCATCGGACAGAAGGCCAATATTTAAAATATATAAAGAATTCAAGAAACTAAGCATTGAAAAACCAAAACCAAATAATCCAATTAAAAATGGGTTACAGATCTAAATAGAATCCTCAATAGAGGAATCTCAAGGAATCACTTAAAGAAATGTTCAACATCTTTAGCCATCAGGGAAATGCAACAAGATTCCATCTTACACCTGTGCAAATGGCTAAGATCAAAACCACAAGTGACAGCTCATACCAGCAAGGGAACACTCCTCCATTGCTGATGAGAATGCAGACACGTTGGAAACCAATAGGGTGGTTTCTCAGAAAATTGGGAATTGACGTACCTCAAGACCCAGCCATACCATTCCTGGGCATATAGCCAAAGGACACCTGCTCAACTATGTTCATAGCAGCTTTATTCGTAGCAGCCAGGAACTGGACACAGCCTAGATGTCCCTCAACCAAAGAATGGATAAAAAAAATGTGGTACATTTACACTATGGAGTATTACTCAGCTGTTAAAAGAAGTGACATCATGAAATTTGCAGGCAAGGCCTGCTCTTTTCTGAAGAGAAAGGGAGGAGTAGTGGATGGGGGGCTCGGAGGGAGGGGTGGAGGGAAGGACTGGGAGAAGAGGAGGGAGGGGAAACTGCAGTTGGGGCAGGAAAAAAAGAAAAAGAAAAATTCAATTGTCAATCACTAATTCCAAGGTCTCATTATGGCCTAAAACTTGCTATATAGATTAGTCTGGCCTTGAATTTACAGAAGTCAGCCTGTCTCTGTCTTCTGAGTGCTGGCATTAAAGGCATGTGCCACCACACCTGACCTAATTCTGGAATGTTTTTGCCCTGGTTTAGAGAAGGGTCCTCTAAAGGTCTGCAAGTTAAAGGGAGGTCTTCAAGCTGTGGTATATTAGGAGCTATCGTAACCTTTTGAAGGTGAGACCGTGCCTCTGGCCATAGCTTTCTGAGCAAGCATGGCCTCATCTGAAAGTGAGACCTAGCAGAAGGAAGGCAGACAAGGTTCTGGGAGGAAGACCAAGACTGGAAGCCTCTTCCTGCTTTTCTTTCTGCTTTCTGCTGACCGTGAGTTGAGCACACCGGTTCTCCCAAACCTTAGTCCACTCTGCAGCAACAGGCATGATACCACCAGTGCAGGCCACACTCACTACGGACCCATACTTTCTTATTCCTCCTCCTCTTCTTCTTTGTCCTCCTCCCCCACTCCTTTTTTTTTTCTTTTGAGACAGGGTTTCTCTGTGTGGTCCTGCCTGTCTTACAACTTACTCTGTAGACCAAGACTAAACTGGTCTTGAACTCAGAGATTCACCCGCCTCTGCCTCCCAAGTACTGGACATCACCACTGCCCAATCCTGGATCCATACTTCTGAAGGCAGGAGCGAAAATAAACTTTTCTTCCTTTCAAGTTGACCTTCTCAGTTATTTTAGTGACAGGAAGCTGGCTAACACAGTCGTCACTATCCCTGAAAAACTGCATATTTATTAACAACCAGACTTCACCTCACAGCCAATAATACACTTTGTACCAGGAGAGATTTGTTTTTTCTGGACATTGCAGAATAATGGAATCATTCAATATTCTGCCTTTTCTGTCTGCTTCTTTCACTTATGTTTTCAAAGCTTGCTCATGTTGTAGAATATATATCATTGCTTATTTTTTTTAATAGTATGCAACGTTCCATTATGGGGGCATGTCACACCTACTTATTTAGTCCTCAGCTGATAGACATGTGGACTTTCTCCAATTTTTTTTATTTACTTATTGAGATAATGCCTTACTACTTTGCTCAAGTTGGCCTTGAACTCCCATGCTGAAGCAGTCCTCCTGCCTCAGGGAGCCGAGTCTACAGGCCACTGCATCTGCTCTTCTGTGAGCTGAATAGTTCCTAGGAACACGTGAGTGACGGTTTCCTGTGTGACTGTAGGTCTAAATACTCTTGCTTGTGTAACCATGAGTGACCTTATGGTGACTATATTTGTAGTTCTGAGAAGCTGTCTAAACTTTCAGTTGGAAAAACCAATCTCTCTCCCTCCCTTCCTCCCTCTCCTTCCCTCCTTATCCCTCTCCCACTTCCCCCTTTTTGCTTTCTTTGGTGTGAGATCTTATACCCAGGGTCTCCCAGATGCCCAGCAGCTACTCTACCTCTGTGACTCAGCCTCTGGGCCCCCCACTTTTGATTTTAGTCATCCTGGTAGATAAAAACTCCCCATATTGAGGAGTTAATATGCAGTTATCAATAATGTTTACCATCTTTTTATGAGCATGTTGGTCATTTATAAGTGTTCTTTCAAGAAGTGCCTATTCATATCTTCTGCCAATTTTAAAATTTAGTGTATTAACCCTATTTAGTCCTGTACTGTGTAGGTCTTCTAATGTTGGCCAGCTCCCTGGTGCTCTCCAGGCTGGTGACCCTGTCTGGAAAGAGGCGGACAGCATTCCTGAAGATGACATCGGCACTGTCCTCTGGCCTACACACAGTGCGTTGGAAATGTAACTCAGTCTGTGAGGCTGTGGAACCTAAGCACTCCTGGGAGAGGGAACTGTATAGGGAACCATTGTATAGAATATTATGTTTGCATACATTTTTTTCATATTTGTGAGGCTTTGGACTTTTAAAAAAGCAGGTCCTGCTTTTTTCGCTCCTGCCTTCAGAAGTATGGATCCAGGATTGGGCAGTGGTGATGTCCAGTACTTGGGAGGCAGAGGCGGGTGAATCTCTGAGTTCAAGACCAGTTTATCATGCTTTTTTCTCTGCATCTTCTTTTTTCTTAAGATTACTATTCTTATTTTTTAAAGAAACTATTTTAAAAATATTTATTGTATTATTATATATTATGTTATTATATTTATTATATATATTATATTATCACAGAGGTGAGATTTCTATGGCTATTTTAAAAATATTTATTGTATTATTATATATTATGTTATTATATTTATTATATATATTATATATATTATATTATCACAGAGGTGAGATTTCTATGGCTGTCCCTGAACTTCCTGAGCTTGAGGGATCTTAGCATCTGCAGGGGTTGAGACAATGGGTATATGCCACTCTGCCAGGCTCCTTGCTTTTATTTACACAAGGTTTTATTGTTACTATGGCTGGTCGGAACTGGCTGTGCAGACCAGGCTGGACTTGAACTGAAGGCATGGCAACTACAACCAGTCATTCTTTATTTCTTGGTGTCTTTGAGTTTATGCTGGGAAGCATTTTCTTTTTACCTGAAGAATGAATACTTTAAAAAATTTTATTTTATTTTTATCTGTGTGTGTGTGTGTGTGTGTGTGTGTCTATGGCACATATGCAGGGATCAAAGGAGAATTTGGAGTTTCCTGGAGGAGTTATAGGCCATTGTGAAGCTGCCGCCGTGCATACTGGGAACCGAACACACATGCTGGAAGAGCATGTGCTCTCAACTGCAGAGCAGTCCCTGCAGCCCTTTTATTATTATCATTATCATTATTATTATTAATTTGGAGGACAGGGTCTCTCTGCATAGCCCAGGCTGGCCTAGGACTTGCTATGTGGTCAAGCTGGCCTGAATCCTAATCTCTCTGCCTCAGCTTCCCTAGTGATATAATTATAGGCTTGTATCATTCCTAGTTCCATTCAAAAATGCCTTTATTATTCTTTATTATTTTTCTTATTTTTCATTGTAAATTGCCAAATTATGTATATATTCTTGAATTTCTTGAGGCTATTCTTTGGCTGTAGAAGAGAGATTTGCCCAGTTATAAAAGGCACTGTATGCCGCCGGCACACTAACAGTCTCTGAGCAGAGTTCACCACTCAGACTTGGAGTGGATGGCTAAGTGTTTCCTCTCCATCCCTCTGCAGGAGGTTAACTGTGGGGTGTGGCCCACAGTTTCCTCGAGGGTTCCAAGTAGGATTACATTCCAGTTCTTCACGAAGCTAAAATAGGTGGCTGCCTACCTCCTCTTGAGTTTTCTCCCTTTTTGATCTTATTTCTGCATTCCAACTGGTACTGATACCAGGGAAATCATGGTCATCTTCTGGGATTCTTGGTCTCATTCTTGGTCCAAGACTTTAAGAAAGGATTCAAACAAGCACTCAGGAAGCAGAGGCAGGTGGGTCTCTTGTGAGTTTGAGGACAGCCTGGTCTACAGAGTAAATTATGGGACTGTTTCAGAAAAAAAACAAAAAAATTAACAGGCAGGCAAGGAAGGTATCAATCTTGGCAGCTACCTGGAGGAGAATGAGGAAGAATAAAATGAACCATGCTATTTGAGTTACTACCACGGAAACCTGACACATAGTAGACCATCAGCTACATGACAGGGAGGGGAGTTTAAAGAAAGAGTAAGGAAGTCCAAAGAATCAGGCCGGACTGTGTCTTTCTGAGTGGGGCAGAAATTCTGGGAAGAAGTACACATCTCATTTAAAAGGAATAATTATTCTGTCTATGTCTTTGACTAAGTGAATGACTCCTCCAACTAGAATGTTAAGTCTCTACCCAGGATAGAGGGTCTTTTTTCTTTTTAAGTTTATTTATTTTATGTATATGAGTGCTCTATCTACACGTACACAGGCAGACTGGAAGAGGGCATCAGATCATATTACAGTCAGTTGTCAGCCATCATGTGGTTGCTGGAAATCAAACTCAGGAAGAACTTTTAACCTTTGAGCCATCTCTTCAGCCCCCAGAAGTTCTATTTTACTGACTGATATGTTTTCCCTTCTACCAGAACAAATGGCGATCACTTTCTAAATTAACTATTTATACCCAAATCCTTTTCTCAGTGTCTGGTTTTAGCAAAATCAAACTGAAGGTATTGCCCATTTCAGGGATCTAGTCCTTTGGGACACAATATAAAGTACAAGGGATGCGTTAGCATGTCCCACAGCACGGGAGAGTCCTAGGCATGCACCCTGGGCTCTTACCTGAGTGCCCATCAGAAGGACTTTCAATACATGGCTTCTGAGCTTGTCCCTGTGTTATGGGTGGAAATAGGACTCAATTCCCTGGGCCTTACCTGGATCTGGGTTAGTAACTTACCACACTTTGTTACTTCTTAAGCGTTTTTACCTATACTTAGAGAAGTATTTTTGCTTAACCCTTTCTAACTTGGGAGAATTCTCCACAAAGAAAGAATTAGTTCAGATTAGTGAGAAACTTCCCAGTTCCTTCTCTTCCATTTGTGAGTCACAGGCCAGTGCTCTGCTGCTGAGCTGCACATCCAACTTCCTTTAACTAGAAGTGTATATGCATGTGTGTGAGATCAGGTTGGCCCTGGACCGTGGCTTACGAGTGTCCAGACTCACCCTCCTGAGTAGCTGGAACTACAGGTGCACATGCCTCAGCTCCCTTTCCAGGTGGGCAGAACACTATACTTTTCAAAGGGCTTGTATTTGAACACTGCTTACTGCCTGTCTTGGTCACAGTTGTATTTCTGTGACTAAGCATTCAACTATATGAGCCTATGGGGGATTTTCTCATTCAAGCCACCATGTTCCACTCTCTGGTTCCCAGAGGCTTGTAGCCATCTCATAATGCAAATATGCACTCAGTCCAACTTCATAAGTCCCTAAAGTCTATGACAGTTTCAACACTGTTTAAAAGTTCAAAGTCTCTTTTAATACTCATGGCAAAGTCTTAACTGTAATTCCCTGTAAGATCAAATCTAAAAGCAGATCACAAACTTCCAACATACAATGTCACAGAATACATATTACTATTCAAAAAGCAAAGAAAGAGAGCACAGTGAGGAAACACTGGACCAGAGCAAGACTGAAAAACAGCTGGGCAAACTCCAAACTCCACATCCTATATCAAAGTGCTCTGTAGGTCTCTAGCTCCTTTCAGCTTTGTAGATTGCACCACATCTTTCCCCCCACCCCTTGGGCTGGTTCCTTGACAGGTAATCTCAAGATAGTGGCATCTCCAATATCTTGGGGTCTTCAACACAATCCAGCCTTCACCTTCACACTTTCATGCAATGGCAGTGTTGTGGTTTGGGTAATAATGGTTCCTATAGGCTCGTAGACTTGAATATTTAGTCACCAGGGAGTGAAACTCTTTGAAATGGCCTCTCTGGGACTCTGCAGGGATACCCTAGATGCTCACCTGGCCTCAGTGGTTTTCCTTAGACACAGAGGGAGATTCCACAACCCTTTTCTTGTATTCTTGACTCTAAATAAGAACCACATGGCCGAAGCTGCCAAGTTCTGCTGCTTGATGGGGCTGGAACTTGGCCCCAGTTACATTTGCATTAGCTTCTCTGTTGTGATGGTTTCGCTTACTGCTTAAGGGTTTATTTAATTCCTTTTTATAAGTTGGAAACCTACTTGGGTGGACTATTGCTGAGGCCATTATTCCTTCATTCCATTTGGCTTTCCTTTAAGCCCTATTACCCCCTTAAACCCTGGACTTAGGCTCCATTGCACTTCCTGGTGCTCCTTTTTCTCCTCAAACTGCACATTTTGTTATTTCTCCTTGTCCAACCTTTTCTTTATCATTACTCACATTCATAAGAGTGATAACAGCAATATTAGGCAGTCTTGAAATCTCCCTGCCAACTTCATTAGTCCAAAACTCTTCAATTTAGCTTCAGGCAGATTTTTAGGACAAGAACATAACATAGCCACATTCTTCACCAAAATATCACAATTATGATCTATAGGCCACATGCTAATATTCTTCTCTAAAATTTCTTGATCTGGGCCCCTACAGCTTAACTCATCCTCAGCACTGCCTTTGATGTTCCTACTAGGGTGGCCCATTATGCCCTGTTTAAAGCATCCAACCACTTTTCTAGTCTGAAGTCCCAAAGTTCACATTCTATCAACAAGCAGCATGGTCAGGCAATACCCCACTCCTGGTACTAACTTCTGTCTTCGTCTCTGTTCTACAGCTGTGAAGAGACACCATGACCAAGGCCACTCTTTTTTTTTTTTTTTGGTTTTTCAAGACAGGGTTTCTCTATGTAGCCCTGGCTGTCCTGGAACTCACCTTGTAGACCAGGCTGGCCTCGAACTCAGAAATCCTCCTGCCTCTGCCTCCCAAGTGCTGGGATTAAAGGCGTGCGCCACCACCGCCCGGCTGACCAAGGCCACTCTTATAAAAGACAGCATTTAGTTGGAGGATTGCTTACAGTTTCAGAGGTTTAGTTCATTATCATCACGGCAGAGAACATGGAAGCACAAATACAGACATGATGCTGTAAACGTAGCTAAGAGTTCAATATTCTGATCTGCAGGTGCATGAGGGTGGGGAGAAAGAGGAAGAGGACAGATGAGAACAGGCAAAGGAGGAGGAGGATGAGGAAGAGGAGGAGAAGAGGAGGAAGAGAAAGAAGGGGCCTGGCAAGGGCTCTTGAAACCACAAAGCCCAACCCCAACGGCAGACTTCTTTAATGAGGTCTCTAATCCTTTCAAAGAGTTCCACTCCCTGGTAACTAAACATCCAAATGTCTGAGTCTATGGGGCAGGGCATTCTTATTCAAACCACCACACTGCCATCCCCCATCTTATTTCTTCATGTACGATATGATTACTACTCCATGCTTTGAGGGCGGAGACTGAACTTCAGGTACAGAACACTAGGAGTGGATAAATGAGGCTGGACGCATAATGGAAAGGTGGAGATGGGAGGTTTGGAAGAAAGAAACACAGCGAAGCGTGTGTGAGCCCTGGGCAAGAGCTTCTGAAAGCAGCATGCTCAGAGCATCCTTGTGGCTCTATGATTTTCTTTTTTTTTATTTTTTATTTTTATTTTCTAAGTTTTTTTTTTATTTACATTCAAAATCATTTTCCCTTTCCCGAAATTATTTTTTTTTTAAGACAGGGTTTCGAGACATTCTGTCCTGGAACTCACTCTATAGACCAGGCTGGCCTCGAACTCAGAAACTCGCCTGCCTCTGCCTCCCAAGTGCTGGGATTAAAGGCGTGAGCCACCACTGCCCGGCTTGTCTATGATTTTCTTAGTTCTCTTGGCTGAAACCATTTCCTCTTTTAACAGCACTCTCGTTGCATTTATCATGCCTACCTTTTTGGATTGGTTTTACATAGTTCCTTCTAAATTATTAACTACTAGATGGGAGCTATGATATTGTGTGAAGAACAACGGATTCAGAGTCAGAACAACTGTTTTTTGTCTGAGCCTCAGCACTAAGGTGTTCAGGCTCTGGAACCCTTATGCAACAAGGACTTTTCCCCACCCTTCCTAGACAGGGTTTCTGTGTGCATTCCTAGCTTCCCTGAACTCACTGTGTAGACCAGGCTGGCGTGGGCCGGCAGAGATTTGCCTACCTCTGCCTCCAGAGCACTGGAATTAAAGGTGTGGATCACCACCACCTGGCTTACAAGGACATCCTTTACCTTACAGAGTGAGGGGTACTGTAATTTGTGCCATCAGCGGTATAAAGCAGCGCACAGAACACATTAAAATCTTTCATTATATCTATGAGCTGCTGTGTGCCTGACACATCCTTTTGCTTGACATACAGTATTTAGACCCTGTATATAACAAAATGCTATAAAGGATAAGGCTACATGGTTAAGTAGCAGAAACAGGGCCGAAATTCTACTTTGTTTGGCTCTAGAACCAGCAGTGTCCATCACGAGCTTGAGTTAAAAAATTAAAGTGGCAATTACAGGATAGTTGGCAGTCATGGGCTGCATAGGAACTTTCAGTGGCCTAACCCACTACTGATTGACTGACACAGGGTCTTACTTTGTAGTTCTAACTGGCCTGGAACTCTTAGATCAGGCTGGCCCACAACTTAGATGTCTGCCTCTGTCTTGAGTGCTGGGACAAAAAGTCATTGCCCAGCCTTGAACACTTTGTAGTTTATCTAGGTGAAACCTGGAGTTGATGGCCAACTAAAAAGTGTTCCTTATCTGTCTCATGGTGTACCCAGTATATCTTGAATTCTAACTTTTCATAGTATTCCCAAAAGAACTTCCTAAACGAAAAAGCATGAAGAGAGGAAAATGCTCTGCTGTGCAATCATTAATGTTGTATACCCGATTTAACGAACGACTGTTAGACTGGAGAAGAGGCTTCAGGTTTTCCGAGGCATTCGGTATTTTGAAATGATCACAGAAAACTTTAAGAGGGAAACTGTACTGGTTCGGGAGTGGGGGTACGCGGAGGAGGAAGAATTCCAGAAGTTGTGGTTCTGATACCCCAGATCACAAGAACTCTCTTCCTACAACAGGTGCATATCATCTTTCACTAAAGTATAAACACAAACACACACAACCCCCCCATATACAAACCACACGAATAACAGAAAATAAGTGGAAAATTCCACACTTTGTGTAGTTAGTTGCACTGTGGTAGTGCTGATGAAAGCGTCTAGTCTAGTGTGATCAAAGCTTCTGCAAAGTTACTTCCAGGATCCTTACTATCAGGTTTTTATAAGGCTCTTACGTAACTGCCGTAGGAAGCCGAGCATCTCTGGTTCCTCAAGGTACCTTTCTCTTAAATATAACTGCGGCTGGAGGACGAGAAACAACAACAAGCCATTCGCAGACGCACAACCATTAGGGATCCGGAGGTGGGGGGGGGGGAACCCGGTGCGCGTGCCCTTTCGCCTGGCTTCCCGAGCACGTGCTCGCTGGAACACGCCGCCCCGCCCCGGGGGGGGGCCGGGCTCGCGGCCCAGCGCGCCAATAGGAGAGCGCCTTACAGCGCCGTGGCCGGACAACGTTAAGCGACCCAATCGCTGGGGCCCGGCCGCCCGTTTCCCGGAGCCCCGCCCCGCGCGCAGAGCCCCGCCCCCGCGGCCCCGCCCTCCGCCCCTCCCCCGCCGATCGGCGCCCAGCCTGCGAGACGGAGAAACTGGGGCAGAAGTGAAGATGGCGGCGGCGGCGCTGGCGGCGGCGGTTCGTCGCCAGTGACGCGCGCTGCGGGCTGCTGTCCCTCCCCGCTCCCCGCGTCCGCCGCGTCCGCCCCGCACCCCTCCACCCGCAGCCCGCCGCTCGCTGCGCTCCGGGCCGCCCTCGTCCTTGCGCGCCGTGGCCGGCCGAGCGGGCGGCGCGTTGATCCGCCCTCCCGCCCGCCGCGCCGGACCGCCGGGCCGCGGACACACGCTCGGCGGGGAGGCGGCGGTCCCTGCGCGCTCGCGGCCCTCCGTTTGGGGACCGGGAGGAGGAGGCGGTGGCGGCGGCCGTGGGATCCGGGGACGGGAAGGGGATCGGGGGGCCGGGAGACAGCGGGAGCGGCTCGTTCCCGGGAGCGGGGCGCGCAGGCGGTACCATGACGTCCATCCATTTCGTGGTCCACCCGCTGCCGGGCACCGAGGACCAGCTCAATGACAGGTAATGGGGCGGGGGAGGGGCACCTCCCTCCTCTTTCCCCTCCCCCACGGCCGTGCCGGGGGCCCTACCGCCCCCTGTAGGCCCGGTGCGGGCCAAACTTGGGAGCCCCTGGCCGCGGGGCGGGGGCCGGCGCGGTGTGGACGCGGCTGCGGTGTAGACGGCCCGGCGCGCTGCCCCCTCCCCCTCCCGCGAGGAGCCTCGTTGAACTCGGCGAAGCCGGGGGCTCCCGGCCCAGGCCGGAGGAATCCATATTAGTCAAAGTTGAATTGAGACAGACAATGCGGATGGGGGATGGTGGAGGTGGAAAAGAGAGGGAAGAGGAGCAGCGGGTTCGGGGGCTCCTGCGAGTCGTGTCCCGGGGGCTGGGTTTCCCCGGGGAGGCGGGGGTTGGGGAGGAGAGATTCCCGGCAGACCGCCGGTTGGGAGGGGGAGGAGGGAAGGAGCGCCATGATTATTGTTATTATTATTAGATTTGAGCCCCTGCAGTGAGGTTGACTGCCTCGGGAGGGGAATTGGAGTCTGGCGGGGGTTGGGGAAGTGGATTGGATTCCCTTTGCTCTCCTTCCTTCGAAATGGTACTGCCAAACTGCTCCCGGGCCCCTGTGGTGAGAGCCTTTTTGTTTCCTTTTTTATTCTAATGATAGTGTTTTCTGGAGTTGTAATTTGACAGCTGAAAACCATGCGTGGAGTGTCAAAGGAAAATTCTTCTGTTTGCAGTTCGCAATGCTGCTTTTCTTAACGCGCGGTGAATTTCTGGGTTGGGTTTGCTACAGGCAGAGGAATTTTGATTTAAAATATTTGAAAAATCTCATAAGGCTGTTTTGATTTGGATTCTTCCCCTTCTCTCTGCCACTGTGCCTTACCAGTTTAGGATATTGAATTGCAGGGCCACATGCTCACTGGGACCTAAGATAAAGCAGGGAAAAAAAGTCCCTGTACTGTTGCAAAACAGACTCGGAGGTTGAGGGAGGCCTCCATTAAAGCATGTCTTGAGATCGAGGACTCACATGGAATGATGGTCCAAATATTTACAGGTCGGAAAGTGGGACATTTTAAGCTTCCTTCTTCCTGCATACATCGCTGCTGGCCTATATTTCTTTTGCGTGTGGAAGACCATCGTTTCTCAAGTTTAGAATCAAGGTGTAATTTTTGCTAAGTGATCGGGTGACTTAAGTTGCGTGACGCCCAGTTTGTCATGCGCTTCCCGGAGAGAGGAAGAGGCCTAACTTGGCCTCTAATGTGTCAGTGTTATCTTTACCTCCGTCTGGCTTGGCCGCTTTTAGATCCTGGGCCGGCAGTCTAGTTTCTGACATGGGGTGAGGATTTGTCTAATCTTTACTGTAGCCTGTTGTTTAAATACATGTTTGTAAAACTCAAAATGCCCTTTGAAAAGATTAACTACTTGGAGTTGTCGTTAACATCCTTTAAGCTATTTAAACATTTTGTCATAGGATCTTTACTCTGTCTTGCTTTCATTAGAGATGTTTACAACTTCGATAGAAGGCTTTTGGGGGGAGGGAGTTAAATCTTAGAATCAGATTAGTAGTGAGGAAAGCTCTACTGCCATTTAGAGAAGTGTGTTGGTCATGTTTGAGTCATTTGCCTTGTAACTTAGAAATTTGCACCAGAGAAGTAGGGCATGCTTTTTGTGGTAGTCTTAACTTAATGTACCAAGAACTTTATATAGTGTCTTCAATTGAGAGTGCCTGCCACAATCCTAGTATTTGTGTTACCAATCTTCTGTTTACTATTTATTTAGACAGAATCCTGGCTGGCCTAGAACTCACTATGTATCTGTCTGATGATGACCTTGCACTTCTCACCCTACTGCATCCTCTACCTCCCCAGTGCTGTGATCACAGGCCTGACTCTGTACCCAGTATACCTGGGGAATAGAGCCCAGGGCTTCTAGACAGATCCTCTACCAACTGTCCGATAACTCCTGTGTGTGTTAGCACGTTTTGGTGGGTTTTTGTTTTTAAACTTCAGCTATTTGAGAAATTTACACACAGGATTTTTTTTTAAAAGCTGCTATTTTCCCAGTCTCAGCTTTTTCCTAAGGCTGTGTACTGTATTAAGAATATTTGCCCGGCAGTGGTGGCTCACGCCTTTAGTCTCAGCACTTGGGAGGAAGAGGCAGGCGGATTTCTGAGTTTGAGGCCAGCCTGCTCTACAGAGTGAGTTCCAGGTCAGCCAGGGCTACACAGAGAAACCGTTTCTCGAAAAAAACTGAAAAAAAGAAAAAAGAATATTTAGGTATTTGTGACTTTTTGCTGTCTGTCGGAGTGCACACTGTGTGTGTGTATATGTATGTGTGTGTATCTATCCATCCATCCATCCATTCATCCATCTAGACAGTCTGTTACCCAGGCTGGTTTTGAATTCACAATCTTTTTGCCTTAGCCTCCTGGTTGCTGGGATTATGGATGTATGTAGCAACACTTGGGTTGAGTTCTTAACTTTGTTTTTATTTTATGTATATATGAGTGCCTGCATGTATCCATCAGTACTACGTGTGCAGCTGGTGCAGGAGGAGGTCAGAATAGGGTGTCAGATCCCTGGATTGGAGATTTAATATTGTGAGCTGCTGGATACAGGTGATGAAATGGACCCATAACTTCAAGTGTTGTTAACTGCTGCACCATGGCATGAGTGTTTTATGAAGTAAGGGAAAAGATAAGTGACTTTCACTTGTTTTTCACTTGTGATTGTTAAGGTTGTAGGTAAACAAAACTAGGGAAATGTATTAGGTAGGACCTCGGAGACCTGTTACTGTGATTTTTAACCGTAGAGTGCATGGCCTCTTGACGGCATCCTGAATCCTGAGGTAGTTGGTTTGTGGCAGAAGAGTCCGTTTTTATTTAAATGTTGCTTCTGGAGATGTAATTTGGATCCTCATGGTGCATAGGTATCACTTTACCAACAGAGCTGTTCCCCAGCCCCCCCCCCCCCCCCCCCAGTGAATTTGTTAGTTCCTGTTGAAGTCCAATGACTAAAGGGAAATCTGGAAGTACCCTGCTACTTACTTGCCTTGGAGAATGCCTGAGAGGTGAGAAGTCTGCAGGTCGTTCTCACAGTGAGGTGAAGAGATTTATGGAATGAAACCAGAGATGCACTGTGAGAAACATACATGAGGGGAGGGGGCTCTGTCTAGACCTCTTCCCACTTGGGTTGGACTCTTTGCACTGTCCTAGGCACCTCAGCCTTTGCACACATATCTGTCCCAGAAGTGTGATGTTTTTACTCACTGCAAGAAATTTATTTGCCAGTTTGCATATTTTGTGTAATATATTACAAACAAGTTTTATTTAACATTTTAAAAACCATTTAAAAATATGTGCCACACAGCACAGTGTTGGAGGTCAGGATAGTTAGTGTGTATGTGAGTGTGCCACACAGCATGGTGGTAGAGGTCAGAGGACAACCTGCTCTTACAATTTGGGAATCAAGCTTGGTTCAACAAAAATTTTTTTTTTTTTTTTTTTTTTTTTTGGTTTTTCGAGACAGGGTTTCTCTGTGTAGCCCTGGCTGTCCTGGAACTCACTTTGTAGACCAGGCTGGCCTCGAACTCAGAAATCCTCCTGCCTCTGCCTCCCAAGTGCTGGGATTAAAGGCGTGCGCCACCATCGCCCGGCAAAAAATATTTTTAAATGGTTATTTAAAAACTCTTGCGTGTATATGCTTGTGATATATGTCCAAGAGTGCGTGCCGCAGGAAGTGTGTGGAGGTCCACACGAGTCTGGTCTTCACTTCTGCTATGGGTTCCAGGGGTTCACACTGAGGTCATCAGGAGATCATATACTTGCTGAACCTTGTCACCGGGACCAGGACAAGATTCTATGCAGGCCATAATTATATTTGGCATGTACTTTCTTTGTGGTGAGTTGATTTCACCTTTAAAGAACAAAGTCATGAGACTTTGGTATTCTGGAGTTTGACAACTTATACCCAACACCTTTTTTTTCCTTGGTCAGAGTACTGACTTTCTTAACCTGTTCCTAGTGGTAGGCCTTTTAAAAAGGGATATGGATATGACATAGCTTGTTCTTAAAATACTCCTTAGGGTATAATACTCCTTGGTTATAATACAAACCAGTTCTCATTGTGCGCAGGATTCCTGTGCGTGTTTCTTTTTGCAGTATAATGTGTTGTGTAATCAGTTGTGATCAGGCTGGATGGTCATACCACCAAGGCTGTTCTCTGATAGCTCCTCCGGTGCTGGAAAGCTACAAGATAGAATAGGCAGGGATCTGAAACTGGTCAGCTGAGTACTAGCCTCAAGGTCAGGGAAGAACAGTGAGATAGTGAATGAGAAAAACACAAATATTAGAATGGGAGTCTGGAAAATATTACGAAGCAATGGCTACTTTTGATTGCTTTTATATGGCTGCGTGGTGTTCATGCAAAAATGCAAGAACCCAACTTGTCTTAGAGTGCTCTCTCCCACGATTTTCCTCCCCTTCCCTTCTCAAGGGTGGGAGATTTGACCCTAGGAGCTTGGGAATGCGAGGTAAGCGCTGTACCCCCTGAGCGCCATCTCCAGGCCCTGAAAATATCGCTAGTATTTGACGAAAAACAATATGAGCACCGAGGCTCCTGCCAGCAATTCTGGGAGTGAGGGAGGCCCTGGTCGCAGCAGGTTTGAGGCCAGCCTACTCTAATTTTGGGTTCCAGACTATTTGACTCAGAGAGACCCCGTCTTGAACAAACAAAACTCTAACCTCTTAGTCCTAAGCCTGTCATTTCAGCCGACAGCAGTTTTGCCTTTCAAGCCTGGCAGTTGTGCAGACATTTTTCATTTCTGCATGTTAGCACTTAGCAGTGAAGTCTCATGCCTGCAGGCATGCTGAGCACAGGCTTGACCTCTCACTGGGACTCTCTTAGCCTAGGACATTGCTCCTGGCCTGCGGTGGCTCTAGGCCAGAGACTCTCCTGAAGAACAGGACTGTGCACCACAGCCCGGAATCACTCTAATTCAAAATGTCAACTATGTGAGGTAGAGAAACCTGGGTTGGGCTTATCAGACTAAAGAACAGAAGTGACTTCATGAAAAGCCAGGTTCTTAAGTTAGTCTCAAAACATGATCATTGAAAGCTAGTTAAAATTGAAGTTGGTGAGTAGACATATTTCAAGTTCTCTGAAGACCTCATTCCATTTAGGACAATACAGGTAAAAAAACGGTCCATTGGAGCACTTGTGCCAAGAATTAGGGATTGGCTACATGCAACAAGATAAGTGTGAACATTTTTAGGGCTGTTGGGTTTTATGTCTGTGCTCCTAGCGGGAGGAACGGAAGGGTTGGTTATATTACACTCGGGACAAAGGTGGGTGGTGGGTAGAGGTTAAAACTGCCTGAAATGTTGGTAGTCTACGCCCCAAATAATAGGCTGTGAGTTATATTAGAATGCTACATAATTCCAAGTAAATCTCACTGATTACTGAGATTCTTATCTAGAAATACTAGAAATATTGTGATGGAAAGAAGTCACGTGTAATAAATGGATTAAAGTTGGTAGCTTAAAGGCGAGATTGAAAACTGTAGAATAGCAAAACAAGAAGTCAAAAAGACAAATGGACAGATTGGCTTACAACTCAAGAAGTTTGTGACTGAATCCTAGACCTAGGCAGGGATACACTAGTGAAGGAAATGCATTGGCGGGGCCTGCAGGCCTTCAGTACACTGGGCGTGAGCATGGGAGGGTTTCCTCAACAGTTACTGTTAGTTACAGGATAGGCTCTAAAGGGAAACAAACACAGTGGCTAGAGAGACTGCCCATCCCCCTTTTTGAGACAGGGGTTCACTATACAGCCTTGGTTGGCTTGAAACTCACAGAGATCCCCCTGCCTCTGCTTTCTGAGTCCTTGGATTAATGGCATGTGGGGCCTCTAAGTACCCTGTTTTGAGACAGCGTATCAGTATGTATGGCTTTCAGGCTGGCCTTTAACATTTTATACTTTTGCTTCTGTCTCCAGAGTATTCCAGTCTCATATTCATTTTGTAGTGAAGAATGACCTTGCATTTATTTCCCCTATCCTCCTCCCAAGAGATTTATAGGCGTAAGCTACTAAACCTAGTTTTCCTTGTGCAAACCCAGGATTTTCCTGTCTATTTAGGTAAGCACTCTTCCAGCTGAGCTGTTTCCTTAGTCCTCTTTATCTTTCAAGCATGTCCCAGCTTTTTGACATTTCAGTATGACATATGTGACAGGCATCTATGAAACTCACCCTTGAAAACTGTAATCAAATTACCAAAAACAGGGGACAAAGAGCTGACTCAGTAGCTAAGAAAGAAGAACATGTCCTGCCCTTGCAGAGGATCTGAGTTCATAGCACTTATGCAGGGGGCTTATTCCAGCTTCTGAGGATCCAACTCCTCTGGCCTCTGAGGTCAACTGCACCCAAGAGTACAACACATCCCCACACAGATGTAACATGCTTTTTAAAAATAATACATCTTTAAAAAGTTTAGTTTTGTGTGGGACCTCATTTTTAGCTATCCTTAGACATTCTCTCTCTCTCTCTCTCTCTCTCTCTCTCTCTCTCTCTCTCGCTCTCTCGCTCGCTCTCTCGCTCTCGCTCTCTCTCGCTCTCTCGCTCTCGCTCTCTCTCGCTCTCTCGCTCTCGCTCTCTCGCTCTCACTCTCTCGCTCTCTCTCTCTCTCATGTTGCAGCAGGTTGTACTTTGTATTTTCCTTGGTTCATTTTATGTCTAAGGAAAAAAATGGCAGTTACTGTGTTCGTGCGTGCTTGATATCTTGCTTTTCTGATCTTATGGAAATAAACTTTCCTCTGGCTTGTTCTGATTATGAATTGTTGATTGTGTCTTTTGTTAACAGGTTTTAAAAATTTCCCCTGAATATTAGTATTTAAAAGCCTTTTGGAAAATTTCAACATGTGCAGAAGTAGAGAAAAACAGTAAAATGAACACCATGTACTCATTACCAATCTCAGTAGTTATGACTCTGAGCCATCTCATTTCAGTCCTAGTCCTGCTGGGTTCCTTTTGTCCATTTTTTTTTTAAAGTAAGTAACCCTGTAGTTATTTGAGCGTGTCTGTGTTTGTCTGTCTCTCTCTCACACACAGAGAGGGGGGAGGGCCCTCAGTTTGCATTTTGCACTGTGAGTGTGCACAATTGCCTGTACATGTGCCATAGCTCACACTCAGAAGAGTGGGCTCTATTCTTCCACCATGTGAGTTACTTTCCCATAATTCACAGGTTGTCAGGCCTCTCCTGCAAGCATCTTTACTACTGAGGTATAACCAGCCTCTGTCAGCTAGTTTAATGGATACGTTTTCATTCTATTTCTCAACACTGAGCCCTTAAACACCTACACTAGTACTGCAGTCTGTTCAGATCTGTCTTTATGATTGATAACTCTCTCTCTCTCTTTCTCTCTTTTTTTTCCAGACAGGGTTTCTCTGTATAGCCATGGCTGTCCTGGAACTAACTCTGTAGACCAGGCTGGCCTCGAACTCAGAAATCCACCTGCTTCTTCCTCCCAAGTACTGGGACTATAGGCATGTACCACCACTGACCAGTAGAAATTATTTTTTTAATAAGGAATTTCATATTATAATCTTGTCACTGTAGTAGTAATAAAACTCCTCCCAAGTATGGTCAGTCCTCAAGTTCTCTTAGTATTTGCATTCTTGCTATGATAATAGAGCAGTAGCATTTAATGCTATTTTACTTGTAAGTGTAATTTATCTTATTTGCATAGCAGAAATACTATTTTCAGTTTCAGATGATATAGTTCATGAAAATCTTTTTTTTTTTTTGGTTTTTGGAGTCAGGGTTTCTCTGTGTAGCCTTGGCTGTCCTGGAACTCACTCTGTAGACCAGGCTAGCATCGAACTCAGAAATCCGCTTGCCTCTGTCTCTCAAGTGCTGGGATTAAAGGTGTGTGCCACCACTGCCTGGACCATGAAAATAATTTGTAATTTTTATTTTGAGGTAGTTTCACTATTGAGTCCTAGCTGACCTGGAACTCTCTGGATCTGCTGGCCTCAAGTTTGTAGAGACCCATCTGCCTGTGTGTCCCGAGCCTGCACCACCACCCACACTGGAACCCTTTGTCTTCTGCTTCACAGAGTAGCTCACCCACTGCATGTGTGTGCTGGGGATTTTGATCGCGGCCTGAGGTTGTGGCTGCCTTCACAGTTAAGATACGACGAACACTCCGTCACACTAAAGCTGCCTGGTACCAGCTTTTCTTTTCAGTCTCTTCTCCTTTGACAACTGTTCTCTGTTGACCCATTTTTTTTTTTTAAAAGAATAAGAATTGAGTATTGAATGTTTTTACACATTGTTTTTCTGATGTGTTGTGTTGAAGTGTATAGCAGTGGATTCTTTTTTATATTAGCACATAAATAGTAGTTCCTTGTGAGTGCATCACAGTTTTAAGTCCAACTTGGTCTCCTCCTGTTGATGCAAAGTTGGGTTGTTTTGTGGCTCTTCTGTAGTTTTTTAAGAATTCCCTTGCTATGTATAAGAAGATTATTTTTTAAAAATCTGGAAAATGAATAAAAAGAATCTGTGCTGTCACAGCTAATGTTTTGATTCCTTTCCTCCCTCCTTGTATGTCTGTTTTGCTGTTCTGGGAATTAAACCCAGCCTAATGTACACTATCTCTTTTTGTATATGAATGTTTGTTTTTATTTACTTTATAATGGACATAATTTTATATACTTGATTTTTTTTCTTGACTTTAGTTTTTTATGGTAAGTTTTCATACAAAAACCACTCACAAATATTGCATTTTTGATTGCAAATTTTCTCATTAAAATTATATTATATTGAGGCTGGAGAAGTGCTCAGCTGTTAAGATACTGACTGCTTTTCCAGAAGACATGGATTCCCAGTCAGTACCCATGTGCTGGCAGGCTGGCATACAGGCATCTTTACCTTCATGTCTAGAGGATCCCACGCCCTCTTCTCAGGTGTTAGGCATGAACACGCATACAGACACATGTTGGCAAAACATTTAAAAAATTAAATGGTACATTTTTATAAAGAAATTAGAAAAAATTTCCATCAACTATAATAATTGTATACTAGATTGCTGCTTACAAAACTTAATGAATCAGTATTTTCTTCCCTATTAGTTTGGGCCAAATTTTTGTGGTATAGGACCAAAAGTATTGATACCCCACCCATTTTGATAGCTTCCAGTATGAACTGCACTTTCAGAATTACATTTATGAGCAGTCTCATATCTTTGTCCGTGCTAACACACCAACTGTGATAGGTTTGGTGGCTCATGCGTGTAGTCACAGCATTGGGAGGCCGAGGCAGCAAGATGGCTATGATTTCTAGGCTGACCCTGGGCTATAGAGTAAGACTGTTGGCAAACCTTCCTATATACCCTCCAGAAAACCCTTACTAAATAAATACCCCAAACCCAAACCCACTCACAGCCACCTGGCACTCCCGAGATGATTTGCATTGGCCTCTCCAGGATTCTTCTTTAGAGTCAAGGTGGAAACTGATCTGTGAGGGGTGTGTGTGTGTGTGTGTGTGTGTGCGCGCGCGCGCGCACGCGTGAGAGAGAGAGAGAGAGAGAGAGAGAGAGAGAGAGAGAATATGAATATGCATGAAGCATGCTTGCTGGGATTTGAGAATTGAAAGTTAATGGGTTCTGTAAATCTTTGTGTTTTGTTTTTTTGTTGTTGTTGTTTTTGGTTTTTTTGTTTGTTTGTTTGTTTTTTCTTTGAGACAGGGTTTCTCTGTGTAGCCCTGGCTGTCCTGGAACTCACTCTGTAGACCAGGCTGGCCTCAAACTCAGAAAGCCGCCTGCCTCTGCCTCCCAAGTGCTGGGATTAAAGGTGTGCGCCACCACTGCCCACCTTGGGTTCTGTAAATCTAAAGAAAATAGTTGAGACTATGAAGTTAATTTGATGGAGAAGTTAACGAAGAAGAGACAATATGGTAGGGTTATTTTAATATCTAAAGGATGAAGACAGGGTTTGTATGAAAGGCTTTTGGGGAAGGAGTGTTAGGTCTTGTAGGTGATTAGTCTCCTAAGTTGTTGACTTTGTTTCCTTGACCAAAAGTAATTTGTGTTGGGTGTGGTAGACCAATTGGAGAGCTTGGCCTAGAGATGTCTGTCTAGTGAGATCCTGTTCTGTCTGTCTCCCTCCCCCTAGCAGGAGTCACTTAACTTGTCCAGTTATTGATCTGTGGCATCATCTGTATCTAGAAGTGAGGTCTTCACTGTGGATCAGTCTGGTTTAAGCATCCCTCCTTTGGAATCCAGGATTTGTGTACAAGCAAGGCATACATTCCACTGTATACTATACTTACTGTATAGTATACATACTGTATACTATACTTTCTCTGAATATGCTTACATTTCTAGTGCTGTTTAAAGTTGATTTTTATCTTTTAAGGAACACATTGATTTTTTTTTTCTCCCTATAAAATGATTTTGTTCTTTTGACAGGTGTTCTGATGAGTGCCTTAGGGTCAGAGAGTAATTGGGAGGGAGGCATAGGAACTGCCTTGTCTTCTATATTCAGCAGCAGAGAACGAACTCAGATTTGCCGCAACAGACTTCAAATCTCTGTTAGAATGCAGTCCCCCAAGGGGATGCAGAACCAGGGCAGAGGTGATGTGTGTGGTTCTCTTGGCGGTTGTTCACCTTCTGTGACTTCTGAGAGCATTTCCTTCTACAGGTGGCAGTCACCAGGTGTCTGGCCGCACTGTACTTCCAGGGGAGTTGTGGTTTGGCAGAGCTCTTGAGTGACAGTGGCTATCTCTGGCCTCTGCGTCAGTTGCTAGGAAGCTCTGTCTTCCTTTCACACAGATAGCTATTTTGGCTGTCATGTTTACTTATAAATCAGTAGGATTTTATTTGTCTGTGTGGTCCAGACTGTCCTTGACCCTCTGTCCTCTTGTCCCCTTGCCTCAGCCGTGCTGGATTACAGGCATGGTGGTTATTGCCCTACCCCACCCCACCCCACCCCCGCACTTGTCTCAGCACGTGTCCCCCAAAGAGGACAGGCTTTTTGGCATGGAGAGACCATTCCCCTCAAGAATATTATATAAGTAGCATATCCTAGTTGGATTGTAGTAAGCCATTCTGGTTTTTTTCAGGTAGAGTTCTTGGTTTCCTGTAGTGCTACTTTCTTATGGTACCTGATGACCACCGCCATTAGGAGCACAAACTGAAGAGCACCGTTAGGAGAGGCTCTTAGCCACAGTTGCCCGTGGTGCTCAAGCCTGGGTCCGTCCTTAGCACTGGAGAACAAGATTAGTTGATGACAGCAAGTGCACTAAAGTGCTAAAGTTGCTGGGACTTCACTGCTCCTCGCTTTTCTTCCTCCTGTCCTTTGAGTTCATAGCTGTCGGGTTTAAAAGGAAAATATTCTCCATGCACACCCACTGGAGAAGAACAGAATGCAAGGAATTATTTATAATATTTTGTCCACATTTTGTTTTTAACCATAAAATTGAGAAAAAAGATAGAAGCCAGGAAGTGGTGACTCCTGCTTTTAACCCCAGCACTCTAGAGATAGAGGAAGGTGACTCTTGAGTTCGAGGACAGCCTGGTCTACAGAGCAAGTTCCAGAACAGCCACAGAGAAACCCTGCCTGGAAGAACAACAAAATGAGGTTAAGTTACGCAGATACCAGCCTCTCCCAGAACGATGAGGCCGTCCGAGAGGAGCTTGCAGTTTGTTTGCCTAGAGAAGAACGAGGCCACAGGCAATGGGCGGGTGAGGGGGATGAGGAGGTGAGGGGTAGCTGAGCTTTCAGCCTGTCCTCAGCCTGCGGGCAGTGCAGACCCTTCCTTCCCTTTGCCCATCACAGCTGGCGCGTCCCTCCAGGAACGGCTGCAGACCGCCTGCTCTTGGGGTTGAGAAGTCCTTGGAGCTTTTTCTGAGTCGTTGAGAGAGTAAGGTCAAAGGTTAGACATTTCAAGGAGTAACTTTCTGGGGTTGTGCTGTAGATCATTTTTTCTTTACTTTTTTGCAGCAATTACAGACTGGTAAGAAGTTGCAAGAGTGGTAGAGAGTTTTCATGTAATTATGCTGTGTGGCTTTGGCATTTTGTCCAGGTACTAGCAGTAGAAAATAATATTTTCTTGCCGGGCGGTGGTGGCGCACGCCTTTAATCCCAGCACTTGGGAGGCAGAGGCAGGTGGATTTCTGAGTTCGAGGCCAGCCTGGTCTACAGAGTGAGTTCCAGGACAGCCAGGGCTACACAGAGAAACCCTGTCTTGAAAAAAACCAAAAAAAAAATTTTCTTGAGCTGGCAAAGATGCTCAGCAGGTAAAAGTGTTGCTGCCAAGCCTGATGGCTTGAGTTTAATCCCTGGAAAACCAGGCGGAGAAAGGAGAGAGGACAGCAGGCTGTCTGTGCTCTGACCTCCACACGTGCCTGTCCTCCAGGAAACAAATGCAATTCAATTTTTTTTCTATTAGGTATTTTTGAGAGTTATTAATTTTGCGGTAACAGGAACTTTTGTGTTTATTATTTATTATTGTTGAGGTGAGATATGGCCTGACTGTATAATAACCCAGCCTAGTCTAAAACTCAGGGAGATCTGCCTGTTCCTGCCTCCTGAGTGCTGGCCTGATAATTAGAATTTTAGTTATAGTTCAAAGCTCTTCCTGGGTGTATATGAGAATACATGTTGACAGTGTTTTTGTTTTGTCTGCAAATGATAGGCGGCCCACCACATGTGAGACCTGGTTGCTGTTTCCCAGCAACCAGCTGTTTCCACTCTAGTGGAAGAGTGTAGATGGCGTTGGACCGGGGCTTGCCCTCTGCTTGCCCTCTGCCCACTTGCTCACTGTTGCTTGGTTGTGGGCCGTTGGCTTGTGCTGTAGACAGTACTGACATAGCACAGAGATATGTGAGTGAGACCTAGAGTCATCTGACTTGTCTATTATTACTTAGTTTCAATTAGTATATTGTGAGTAGTATTTTAAGATTGTATTTTTACACACTATGTGTGTGCATTTAATTTGATATGCTTTATTTAAAATAGGACTTTGTTATTAATTTTGCAAGATTTTGGGGCCTCTGCTATATGTCAGTCTAGTTCTGGGTGTTGGAGGGTGGAGCTTAGTTCGTGGGCATGCCAGCCCTAAATATGGTTGGTTGCTGTAGGGAAGTTCAGGATTCTTCATCAGGGGTGGTAGCCTACCTAGGAGGGAAGGTTGACTGAAAACTTTAAAATGAAGTTGGGATAGTGAATAGGTAGGAGCTTAAGAGGTTGATGGAGGGCTATGAGCTGCCTGGTAGGGAAGTGAGCTTTCTAGGCAGAAAGAAGCACCTTTGTCAGCTTGGGCTACACAGCGAATCAAACTCAGATCTGTCCATCCGCTTCTGCCTTCTTAGTGCTAGATTAAAGGCATGCACCATCATGCCCTCCCTGCCTGCCTGCCTGCCTACCTACGATTTGTCATGGGGCCTCAAGTTTTCTGGGCTGGCCTCAGACTCATTATGAAGCTAAATTCCTGATACCGTTACCTCTACTTCCTAGCATGCATCATTGCGCTCCATTTGTGTAGTTTCTGGGGATGAAACTTTGTGCGTGTTAGGCAAGCCCTGGGGCCATCTGTGGGCCTGAGACCCACAGCTATAGTCTGATTTTTAGAAAAACAAGTGTTAGAGTTCTATTTTGTTATTTGTGTGTGGTGGAGGGTGCACATATATGTCTATCCCACAGCAGGCACTGGGGTGGTCAGAGGTGCTATGGAGTCAGTGTTCACTTTCCACTCTGCCACGGCTGGGTTCTTCCCAGGAACTCTGCAGCCGGGGGACCCAGTGGTTTCTGTTGGTTTTAACCTGTGGAGCCAGCTCAGCGGCCTGCCTCCTCCTCCTCCTGTTTCTGGCTTTAACTTTGTCTTTCCTTGAGTGAAATGGAGAAGATGTTTCCAACCTGTGGACCTTCTGTTTGTATTTGTGTGTTTTCTGATACTGACTTTTTGAAGTTTTCCAGTCAGGTGTAGTAGTCACGCCTATGGTTTGTAACCCTAATAGTGAAGAGGAGGCTGAGACAGGCTGATGTGCCTGGGCTAGCCTCAGACCCCCTTTGTAAACAAACAAAGAATCAATAAGTGTTTTTTTCTAGTGTTCAACTATGAATATTTCCAAACATGTAGAAAAAATTCAAAACTAACCAGTAAATTCTATGATATTCTACTTCATTGGCTTTAGTTAAATGTCTTCCATGTTTTCAAAGTGAATGCATATATCGCATTCTCTGAACTGTTTTGAGAGTCTGATACTACATCCCCTATGTGTGGATCTTTTTCTGTATAACCACTTTTTTGCAGGGGGAGGCAGGGTTTCTCTGTGTAGTCCTGGCTATCCCTGGAACTCACTCTATAGACAGACCAGGCTGTCTGAGGTCTGTCTGCCTCTGTCTCCTGAGTGCAGGATTTTTTTTCTCTTTTTCTTTTTTTTATTTTCTAAGTTTTTTATTTTCATCCGAGTGCAGGATTAAAGATGAGTGCTGCCACCGTCCAGCATGCTCTGCCATTTTTATACCTTAGAATTTAAAAAAAAAGATGGTCATTCAGTAAATGGTGTTTATTTAAATTTTTATTCTTGCCTCATGTTGATTCAAAACAGTTTTCAAAACAAAATTTTTCATTTGAATTTTATCATGAAGACATTTTTGCAAAAATGTTTGGGTATATTTCTCTTTAGGGCCATATATGCTCATTCTGTATCCCGGCTGTTTACTCTTTTTTGAGACTAGCTCTGGCAGGTCACAGACTTACAGGTTCATCTGCACCTCTCCCCTGCGGTGACTAAAGGACTGTGCCACCACACCTGGCCCACCTCCCCCTGTGGTGACTAAAGGACTGTGCCACCACACCCGGCCCACCTCCCCCTGCGGTGACTAAAGGACTGTGCCACCACACCTGGCCCACCTCCCCCTGCGGTGACTAAAGGACTGTGCCACCACACCCGGCCCACCATTCTAGTCTTGAAGCACAACATTTTCTGTTTTCATTAACTTAAAACTTTTTTTTTGTTTTACACACTGGATCTTAGGGTTGGAGAGAGGATGGTTGGTAGATCGCTTGCTGGCTGTGCATGAGGGACTAAATTCTGTCCCTGGCACCCAAGTAAAAAGCTGAGTACGTGTCTAAAACCAGACCAGACCAGACCAAAAGAGCTGGGTATTGGGGCGCAGGGCTGAAATCCCAGCACCGAGGAGGTGAAGGTCTCGGGCTCCCTGCTAGCAGGGCCAAGATCCCAGTGAGAGCTGCCCTCTGGGAATGAGGGAGAGGAGGGAGAGCCAGGTGGGAAATGACTCCGAGGTGTCCTCTGGTCTCTACACCCATGTGCACACAGAACACACACATACACACAGTATCTTAGAAACATTTCTCCTTTAAAAATAAAGACCAGGTGTCATGCCTTCTCTGGTCTTGAGAATCCTTATCTGAAACAGTCTTCCTGCTGTATGTAGCCTTTCCAGTGCCAGATTATAGGGTGTCACTGTGCTGGCCTCATTAACTTGGAGCTGATATGTATGTAATAGTTTCTTTTCCGGTTCAGTGGTGTGTTACAATGTATTCCCAATATTTTTGTAGACCTGGTGAAATATGAGCCTTGTGTAATTTCTGATTTTACTTTGGAAATATTTGTATTGGACTGTTAAGGTTAGATAACACCTTACACCCAGCCACTGCTTGAGTCCAGTTTGTAGTCTTGGGCTGGAAGGTGTTTAGAGATGTTTCCTAAGAGATGAACCAGTGACCAAGGTTTGGGTCTTCACTTGATTTCCTTTTCAGGATCCTGTTAGGATGAGGAGTCAGACTGTTGTTCGATCCTGTCACCATGCGTGCTGTTGGAGGATCCTGTTAGGGTGAGGAGTTGTGGAACGTATTACCATGTGTGCAGTTGTTGGCTTGTCAGTGCTGTGCTAGTTACCAGGGTAGACAAGTGAGGTGGGCTGTTTTGTTTCTGTTGTTGCTCTTTAAGGATGGTCTTTATTTATGCAAAGATTTATTCTTCAGTTGAGTTTGTGGTTGAATGAATTTGAAAAAAATGTATTTGAGTAAATATATAAGCGGGTTCACGAGTGAGTCATGTGAAGGGTTTTTTTGGCAGTGCAGGGATGGCGCCAGGGTCGCCTGTACCTTTGGCAAGTGCTATGCCAGGAACACTGAGCTCCATGCTCTCAGCCCTTGGCTTTGTTCTGAATGTAATTCAGTTACAGGAAGATGTCCAAAGCGCGGCTGCAGCCTTATTCCTAGGCAGTGGGGACGAAGCCAGAGGAAACAGGGAGCTCCTCTTTGATGGTCACACTCGGCTTTTACGGCCTGGGTGTCATAAGTCACTTCAAGCTTATGTGTAAGACAACATAGACTGTTTGCTATTATTTATTATCTGTCACTCTGGGGATTTACAGAGCTCAGCTGCTTGGGTCATATTCTGGTCTTCCTTATGCAGTCGCACTTGAATACTGACTGGCATAGTGACTCCATAGGCGTGTCTTCAATGTGGTGACCACAGGAACCTTAGCCTTCTTCTGTGGCAGCTCAGTGATTGGAAGACTCAAGAACCAGGCCGGGGCGGCCATTACGTCTGACGTAAGCCCGGGCCACGTGACTTCACTGTCCCTCAGTCTTCTGAGCTGAGCGTATGTGCCGAGGAGGGTGAGTAAACTCTGGGGCAAGTGCATCTAAGACTCTTCTGAGCTGCTAAGAAAGATGATAAGCCAATACTAGTAGACGTAATTGCTGAGAAGGAGATTTGGATACCCTGAACAGGCCGAGACCGCATTTGTACAGAGGCACTGGCAGCCTGACGACGGTCGCACAGTACATGACAGATCACCTAGGATGGAGTAGTGCTTCAAGACCAAAGTGTTGAAGTGGACATGGCTGTCACAGAGCCCCCAAAAGCACGTAGGTTAGAGAAACCAGGTGTTACCTCAGGTGTCTCACTAAGGAAGTATGGGCCACTCCTCTTCCCTGACTTAGACTGACTGTGGCCAGTGGTTAGAGTTTAACTGTTTACTGTGAAAATAGCATTTCCTTTTCCAGGAGTTCCTTCCTTGTGTTGATTGCTGAGACTCAGGGCTGGCTGCTTTTCTCTGCAGACACATGGCCTGAAATGATGGCTTTGTTCTACTATGTTGTGTATTGTTCTGTGGTGTCTATGCTCCAGGCTTTCTCCTAGGTATTGAATGATATGAGAAGAAACTTGCACTCAGTAGGTTTCACAAGGAGATTGAGTTCCAGAAATCTCTTTGGGTGGCTGTCTTAGAGTTACTGTGATGAAACACCATGACCAAAAGCTCCTTGGGGAGGAAAGGGTTCATTTCACTCATAGTTCATGTAACAAATAGTTCATCATCAAAAGAGGTGAGGGCAGAAACTCAAGCAGGGCTGGAACTTGGAGGCCCAAGCTGGAGCACCATGGAGGGCGCTGCTTACTGGCCTGCTCCCCATGGTTTGCTCAGCCTGCTTTCTTTTTCTTTTTTTCTTTTTTTGTTTGTTTGTTTTTTGTTTTGGTTTTTTGAGACAGGGTTTCTCTGTGTAGCCCTGGCTGTCTTGGAACTCTCTGTGTAGACCAGGCTGGCCTTGAAATCAGAAATCCGCCTGCCTCTGCCTCCCAAGTACTGGGATCAAAGACATGCTCCACCACTGCCCAGCCTGCTTTCTTATAGAACCCAGGACACAGCCCAGGGATGGCCCTACCCACTGTGGGCTGGACCCTTCCACATGAGTCACTAAGTAAGAAAATGCCCTACACACTTGCCTATGGCCCAGTCTTAATGGAAGCATTTTCTCAGTTGAGGTTCCCTCTTCTGATGACTCTAGCTTGTGTCAAGTTATCCTAAGAGTAGCCAGCACAGTAGGTTATTACTGTAATAAATGTAGCTTTCCCACATGGGAAAGAAGACAGCATTTGCTCACATTGGAGTTTATTAGACCCAGAGCCAGGGAATGCTCAGTGGTTAAGTCCTTGCCCATCATGGTGAGGTTCTAGGATCAATCCCAAGTCCTACGAGGGATGAAGGCTTACTGGAAATGGACACTGTGTAGCTTCGCAGAAAGGGGTGTTCTGATATTTGTAGTTAATTTTAAAAGTAGTATACATTTTTTCATGTTTTTGAAGCTTTTAATTGAATAAAACATGCAGTGAACTTACAGTAAGTATTGTGTGCCTATGAAAAGAAAAACCCAGTATTTATTTTGCGCACATAGCTCCCTTCTTTGTTTTGTGTTCATCTATTTGAAATCAGAAGAAGCCCTGCCTCTCAGGCCTTCTGTTGCCTGGAGGGTGAGGACACAGGTAGGTTCTCTGCCTACCTACATCTGAAATTCAGTCTAGACTGACCAGAGTTTCCAATGGGCAATGATAAGAAGTGACCAATTAAGGGAAATCAGCTTTTAGACTTACTGGAAGCCAAATTAAACAATGGCTAAGAAATTTCAGTGAGCATTATATGTATGAAAGGAAATATTTTTCTTAATTGTGGTTTGAGGTAGCTTTAGTTTTTTGGTTTGTTCGTTTATTTATTTATGTATTTATTTATTTATTTACTTATTTAGTGCTAGAGATAGTTAAACCCAGTGGACTGTAGGCTTTATAATCTATAATATTTTTTCTTTTATGTGAAATTATACACTGGCCAAACCTAAACCTGGAAAACAAGTTTGTTCTCTGGCAGTCCTTTCAAGTAAGCGTGAGCAGGGCTCTGCACTTAGAGGGGCTGATGCAGTGGGTGGTGAGGTTTGCTCCCCACCCCAGTCCTGCTGGTTCTCTCAGACTGGCCTGGAACTTGTGGCCCTCCAGAATCTTGCTGTGTAGCCCAGGCTGGCCTGGAACTTGTGGTCCTCCTGCTTCTGCTTCCCGAGTGTTGGCTGGCATGGCACTGTGGGTGCGGGCCATTACTCTAGAATGAACTCCTATTAGAGCACAGTTTACATAGACATTTGAGCTGGTGGGGGACTGGGGCAGATTAGCTGCTCTTGCTGTTTCCCCTTTACCCCTGCAGATGAGAGGAGGGCTAGAGGGCAAGGGTGCTGGGCATGACTGCTGCTACTTAGGGCAGTGTATTTTGGATGAAGAGAACAAAGATGACAGCTGCCGGGCGGTGGTGGCGCACGCCTTTAGTCCCAGCACTTGGGAGGCAGAGGCAGGCGGATTTCTGAGTTCGAGGCCAGCCTGGTCTACAAAGTGAGTTCCAGGACAGCCAAGGCTACACAGAGAAACCCTGTCTCGAAAAACAAAAAACAAACAAACAAAAAAAAAGAACAAAGATGAATCCAGGCACCACTTCTCTTCATTTAAAGATAAGCACCAAGAGAGGCTTGGCTGCACTTTAATACCAGCACTAGAGAGTCTGAGGCTGGAGGCTTTCTTGTGAGTTATCGGCCAGCCTGATCTAAATAACAAGCTGTGCTTAATGAGAGCTACAGTGAGAAAGAAAAAGAACTTAAGAGGCATTTGAAACCTGTGACAACACTAGAGATAACTGAAGCTCATAGAGTAACTGTGCTTTCAGGTTCTGAGCTCAAAGTTGGCCGTAGCACCCTGATGGTCCCAGTAACCCCTAGTCCACACTCATGCCCAGCACTTCAGAATGGAGAAAGCGACACAACTAAGACTTGAACAGTTCCTGCTTTACTCATTTGATCATAAGAACTGTCACTACATTAGGTCCCCTCTCTTCCATCAGACCTCAGGTAGGAGAGACATACATGGTAATCCTCTTCAACAGACCGGACTTTAAAGATTTGGGGCTGGAGAGAAGGCTCAGCAGTTAAAAGCACATGTGACTCTTCCAGGGCCTCAGTTAAATTCCTAGTACCCGTCTGTCAGCTCATAACCAACCCTCCGTAACTCCAGTTCCAGGGGGTCCCATGCCACCTCCTGCCCTCTGTGGCCCATATATGCAGGGGCAATACCCATACATAAAATGATAATTTAAAATTACTTACAAGTGTTTTCATGTGAACATGGTAAGCATCAGGTTTGGTATGGGGGGTGGGGGGCGCAATCCTGAGTATTTCAGATTAACACTGTGATTTAGTTTAAAGGCCAGGCTTTTAAGTTCTAGATGTTGTGGTTAGAATTTGTCTGGCTTGTCTACTTTATAGACTCTGCCAAGCTAATAACTTGAAACTAGAAGAGTTTAGAGAAGTGTAAGGTGGAGTACTTAGATTTGCTTCAAGTGGAAAGCAGAAAAGACTTGCAAGCTCAGCAGACTAATAGCATCTTTTCTTTTTTAGAGAAGTGGCTGTACATGTACGGTTGTGCTGACCTTTGTTTCCTCTGGAATCCTCTTCCTAAGTCATCTCCCCACCTCCTGGCGGCTGAAGGCCAGCCTCCGGTCTTCTCCATGTGCATTTGAAGGATTTGTATTTGTGTGGTTTCTTCCTGGATGCTTTCCTTTCTCTTAAAGCAGCTGGGACTTCTCATGGCTTCATGGGCCTACAACTCTTGGAATTAGAGGCTTTTTCAGTCCTCTTTTTGAGCTACAGTTACATTTGGTTAGAGGGGCCTTTGGGTCCCCAGTGCTCATAGCTGCTGAGCCCTCTTTATCTCTACAGCTCCAATTCAGATTTTTTTATTTAATCTAGAGGCTAGTTTAAATAAACAGTCTACATGTAAGGAAATAGGAATTCTGTGAGAATTTTATATGTCTCATAATTCAGGCTTTTAAGACAATCACCTGAGAATTTCTGTTAATGTTTAGTAACATTTTAAGAAAATATTTTATTTTTTTATTCTGTGTGTGTGTGTGTATGTATCTGTCTGTCTGTCTGTCTGAATATGATATAAAATCTTAGAATTCTCCCATGTGACCTACTGTTTTTCATGAATCTTAACTGTCTTTAGATGTGTTAAGAAATAGTGATTTTTTTTATGTGCTCTATGTACCAGAATTATGCTAAAGGAAGGCTTTCTGCATTAGAAGTTCATTGTTAAGAACCCTAGTAGGTAGAGATTTCAAAGAGCTTTTGGTACAAATTTCAGGCCCATTCTAAGTGTACAAATCTGCTTTCAATAAGAAGCAAGGCTTTTGGTGGTTTGAGTAAAGTTTGCCTGAGTAGTCCAGGGGAAACTTGTGGAAATCCCTGCTGTCTTCTCAAAGACAGGTTGATTTTGATTGATAAAGATCTGCCTGAGGGCTGTTTGCTGCCGTGTTATTTCAGTTTAAAGAATGCAGCTTGAACTGCACATGCAGCACATACTCCTAATCCCAGCACTTGGGAACGAGTAAGAATGCCAGGAGTTCAGAGATATCCTTGACATCTGAGACCCTGCTTTTCAAAATGGTCTTGCACTATAGATACTTCACGTTTTTAAATAATTTAACTTTAGGTCAGGTGGGTTGTTCATGTTTATTACTTTAAAAAAAGATCTGTTCAGGCTGGGTGTAGTGTACACCTTTAATCCCAGCACTCAGGAGGTAATGAGTCTCTGTGAGTTTGAGGACAGTCTGGTCTACATACATAGTGAGTTCCAGGACAGCTAGGGCTACACAGTGAACGGGGGTAGGAGTGGGGCGGGGAGGGGACAGGACACACTCGTTCAGTTTGTGAAATGATACGAAAAGTGGATTTTTGTTGTTGTTTAAAGAGATAGTATAGGCAGTTGTCATTGCTCTTTGAGAGGAAGTCTGGTCTGTCTTCCCCATGGTTCTGGGATAGAGAGATGGAAAAGTCTTGGTCTTAACTCTTCAGTTGCCTTAGATCTTAAATCAGTGTCCCCTGGCTTCCTAAGATCTTATTACAGAATTTCTGTTTGGTTTCAATTTAGAGAACAAAAGATTCAGCAGAGTTAGTAGATTCCCGTATTACAGGTCTTACAGAAGCTTTAATAAGGTTTGTGAATTGTGAGTTTCTGAAGGGCCTGCCCTAAACCAGTCTCCTAAGTTGAGGCATTATGCTTAATCTCTCCAAATGGACTTTTGTGCTTATCAGTGTTCTAGAGAATTCTTTGTACGTTTATGGTATTTCAGTAGCCAGTTCTAGACTTAGCTAATGTAACTTTGGCTGCTTCAAGTTTTGAGTTGGCAATATGACCACGTGGGATGAGGTTCCTGGTGTAAATAGATAACAGTGGTCCTCCAAGTAAGTGCTCTTAACCTTTAGGCCATCTCTCTAGCTTCAAGAAATCAGAACTTGGTATGTGTATTTTTACTATTAATTATTCTTAATTTGCTTCATCTTAGATGTTAGAACATAATGTGTTTATTGCCAACAGAAACTGCACAGTGCCCAGACTGTCCCTCATTCACAGTGAAAGGGCTCAGGGCAGGTCACTTAAACACAATAGGTATTTACTTGTGATTCTGAGTCCTAATGAGCTCCCGCCCTTCCCTGCTTATGCCACGGTCCCTTTGCTCATTTCTCTAGAACAGTTGCTTTAGCTGTAAGGTTTGGAAGTGGAGAGACTGACCCTGTGTAATGACACTGGTAGACTTTATCACACTGTAAAGTGATACAGAGTGTTTTCCAGTCTATTTGATTAGCCCTTTTTTTTCTTGGGGGGGGGGAAGGCTAATTAGTAAAGTATTTAGAAAATTACTTAGGCTATTGCAATACCAGCTAAACTTGGGGTGTATCCTCCAGGATATCTTACAGGATAATACTCCTTTGGTATGCTTTAAAGAACCTACTCTAAGAGATGGTGTGTGTGTGTGTGTGTGTGTCTGTCTGTCTGTCTGTCTGCAGATCTTCTATGCATCTTTCTTCATAGCTTTCCATCTTACTTCTCTGAAGATAGGGTTTCTCACTGAGCCGGAAGTGTGCTGCTGGCTAAACTGGTTGGTCAAAAAACTCTGAGCTTCCGCCTGTGTCTGTTCTTCAGTGTGAATTAGCAGGCACATGTGGCTGTGCTTGGCTTTTTGATGTGACTGCTAAGGATTTGAACATAGGTCCTTATGCTTTCTTAGCAAGTGTTCTTACCTATTGGGCAGTCTCTCCAGACTGGTAAGAAGTGTGGTACATTGTTACCAATGAGGGGATGGAATGGAGCTGCGGAGCAGTAGCTCAATGGTTGAGGACACATGCTCTTCTTCCAAAGGATTTTGGTTTGAGTCTCAGCACCTATAGGGTGACTTGCAGCCATCTGTAGCTCCAGTTCTAGAGGATCACATACCTGTTTTTGGCCTCCCAACGTATAGGCCATCGTGTAGTATACTTATATACATTTAGGCAAAACACTCAAACGTAAAACTAATAAACTCTTTTAAATTATTTTTGAAAAAGAAAGCTAGGACCCTACTATTTTGAAATAATGTAGGGCTTAGAGCTCAGACATGTGAATTTATCAACATGTAGGTTAGTAAACATGTGTAATGTGTTTGCTAGTAAGGATTTAGAACAAAGTAGAATTTTTTTTTTTTTTTTTTTTTGCCCTTTTAGAGTTTGCCAAACAAGGGCAATGCTGTGGAGGGAACATTGGACTTGAGACAAGTGCTTGGCCTCATGGGGTTCGGGGTGACTGGTTTCCAGTAGCTGAGTTAGCGATGGCTCTGGGGTTACAGTTGTACTGCTCCGCTGAGCAAGTGTGCTGAAGAAAAGACTGCAACAAGATGAGGAGGTTTGGATTAGAGGCAGCTGCTGAGGAGACAGGATTAGGAACATTGTGTGAGAACAAGAACCAACTGAACAAACCCCACTTTTCATGAGAAGAGAGCTCAGGCATAGGGATGGAGGTTTACTTGAGTAGCTGCAGCTTTCTGTCTGCAGGGAGTCCTTATTCTGGCTGTTTCCGGATTCTCAGGGTCCTACCAGACTTTAGGGCCTAAACTGGGCCATATTTTCCTTGGCAACCAGTTTAAGCTGGTGTGAGAAGATTTGAAGTTCAATAGAGCATGCATTCAATATAAGGATGAAAAGTAGGAGTTTACATGACTGGCTCTGTCCAAGATACATTAAAAGAATCACCTCTCATTGTTCTATAAGCACCTCTCATCATTCCATAAGCACCTCTGCCAGACGGGTGGTTCCATTCCCACTTAGCAGATGAGAAGCTTTCTAAGATCTCTAAGGTTATAAAAAGCCAAAGTAATAGAGGAGTTGGGGCCTGGGGCAGGCTTGCTTTGTACTGCTGAACACTCACTTGCGCTGTCCATCTGTCCATCCCTCATAAGAGCTTGGAACATTTTCAAGACAATAAGCTGCTACTTGCCCTGTTATGTTAATAATAAATAAGGGCACCAAGAAGCCAGCCTGTAGCTCTGAGAAGCTTCTCAGACTAGCAGTCTGATGGAGCCTTGATCAGGTGGACAGATGGACTCATCTTAATCCCCTGAACAGCCAGATTTCGTTACAGGTATTTTATTGTGATTTACGGTTTATGTCAAGGATAAAAGTTTTTATATATTATAAAGTAGTCTGTTATGAGACTTTATTTGTAAGTAGAATTAAAACTGGGTCTGGAATGATTAGAGCACATTATCTGCATTTGGCTGAGACTTTGCTGTGAATGAGGCTGCAGGGATGTAGACTGGACCTCAGTGTGTGAACGTTGCCCGGGTGCCCGCACTCTTTTGGAGCGGGCTCTGATGTGTTTTTGTCCTGTTGACGGTTTGGTTACCGTGTAGTATAGTTTATTGTTTAAAAATAGTTAAGTTGAGAGTAGTGGCACACCTTCAGTGCAGAGGCACATGAGTCTCTGAATTTGAGGCCTCTCTGGTCTAGCTACACAGTGAGTTCCTGGCCGGCCAGAGCCGGCGACCCAGTGAGGCCTGGACCTGTCTCTGGGGAGGGGAGAATAAAGAAGGGAGATGAGGCAGGACACAAAGTTATCAAAAAGTAACGGGGAAGAATGCTGTATCTTTGGTCTTTTCATGTGTCTGCCATGAGTCTTCTTTCCCTTTCCTGTTTTGAGTGGAGCTGAAAATAACATGGTTGAGTTTAGTGTAAAGGAAAATGACTCATTTTTGTGTGTTTGGTATTCCTTCTCCCAGAGTGTCTCTGGATTTGTGTCTCCTTGGCTTACATTATCTGTAACATTAAGTAGGATTTTCTAATCATAGAAGTTAGATTCTGGGAAGAAATTATTTTTGTGTTGTAAAGAAGTTACTTTATTTCTTTATTGTAGTTTGCAGAAAGGTTTTATGACCCAAATTTTGTCATTTTCATTTCATAAAAGTCTTTGAGGTTTTGACTGGAGACTATTTTAGAGGGAGTAGATGAAAAGGTGAACGTTTACAAACTTGCATCATGACGTATTCACAGCATATATTTAGAAACGTCTTCTCATCTTGATGCATCTTGAGATTGTCTTATGTCATATATATTAAGTGACATAAAGTGACAATCCTTCCTAGGTTGGCATTTGTCATCTTCCTAAGTGGTAAAGCAAATATAAGTCCTGCTTGTGAGTGGTGATTCAGAAGGCAGACTAGACTGGAAGTTTCCCTCTAAAGCTATGAGGGGTCATTGAAGAGTAATGTCAGATATTGCTACTACTGGGCATGGTTCTCTCTGGGGAGGCAAGGAGTTAGATGGGTTAGAACGACGTCAGACCAAACAAAGAGAGGACATGTGGACGGGCTTGTGGGGATCAGAGACCTGTGATCAAGATTACACACCACCAAGGAAATGCCTTTCCCGGGGCAGGGTGGCCCTTTCCTGTTTGCCGGCTCCGCACCAGGAGCAGTGAAGGGCGTCTCTGGTCACTGCTGTAGTTATGTGAGCTAGTTGCTATGCACTCCCACCCCCTCTTCTTCTTGATATTGACTGGCTTGCAACCTGGTAATGGCCTCAACTCTAAGATCACCTGCCCCTGTCTCCCTGGTGGTGGGATTAAAGAGATGTGTCACTGTGCCTGGCCTTTGCATGAAAAGTTTTTTAAAGTGCATAGCCTGGTTATTTTGATTGATTTTTTTTTTGTGATTGCTCGTGAGAAGATGGATAATGATTTTTGCCATTGTGTGTGTTATTTTAAAATTTTCATTTATTGAAGGGTTTAACTGTGTATACGTACATGTGCATGCAATGTATTTGCACAGGTGAGTGGCTTTGTGTGTGATGTGTGACTGTATGAAGTCCACAGGTCAGTATCACATGCTGTCACACCCTGCTGTTATGTTGGTGCTGGGAATCTGATCACAGCTCTTCATATTCATGTGGCAAACACTTTGCTCCCACACTGCACGCTCTGATATGGACTCACAGCAGTGTCCACACTGCACACTCTGATGTGGACCCACAGCAGTGGATCCGTAGCACCTGGAGATTCCACTGTATTGCTGGGATTGTCTTCTTAATCATCTTCACATTTGAGGTGTGATTCAGAAGCAGTAGAGGCTAAAATAATGGTTCTTTAGTGAAAGATTGAAGCATTACCCACACTGTGCCAAGAGTCGTGGGCTTCCTTGCATTTGGAGAGAAAAGCATCTCATTTTAGAGTGTTCTTGTTAAGGCAGCAAAAATATATTAACTCTTGAATCGTGTCTCAGTGTAGATCACCTAAACAGTTAGCATGATAGACTGAGGAGACCTGTAGTGGAGTGGAGGAAGAAGCTTTTTGGTGACTCTTTTGCAGTTGTAGATTAGATTGTATCAGTGACTTTTCTTTATAGAAGCTATTTTATTTGAAGGGGTAACTGACAATTTAGTTATACAGGCTGGGGTTCAAACAGATTTTTCTCCCCATTTAAAATGAAATGACTGTCATTTTAGAAAAAATTTTAAAGAAAAACAACTGGATGGTATTTCTTTCTAGTTTATTGAGTTTTCAAACCAGAATTTGAGCTTTCTCAGAAACTCTGGGAAGCTTGTCGTTGTGAGCTTGACATGGTGGTAACATGAGCAGGAATAATTTTGTCACTGTGCAAAAGTACTTTCCACATGAGTGGCATATGCCACAGCAGATGACTCATGCGAGATTCATGGGTCACTCAGATCCAGCACTGTCCTGAACCATTCAGAAACCATCATTTAGTTACCTGAAAATGACACTAAAATGCTCTGCTAGCAGGGAAGGTCTCCTGCTTGGCACCCCAAGTGTCCAGGAGTCTCTTGGAAAGTAAGTAAGTAGCTACAACTAGGCTGCACACATCCAGTTGTTTCTGAAGGCAGGTGCAGGTGGATCTGAGTTCAAGGACAGCCAGGGTGACACAGAGAAACCCTGTCTTGAAAAACCAAACAAGCAAAAAGGAATATATCATCTCTTGTCTATATTTGTCTAGGCAATGCTTGTCCTCTCTGGTGGAATACCAAACGATGAGTTTGAAATTCTTTTTTTTTTTTGTTTTTTTGTTTTTTGTTCTGACTCTTTTGTTGTTGTTGTTTTTTGTTGTTTTTTTTTAAAGATTTATTTGTTATGTATACAGCGTTCTGCCTGCTGCAGGTCAGAAGAGGGCACCATATCTCATCATAGATGGTTGTGAGCCACCATGTGGTTGTTGGGAATTGAACTCAGGACCTCTGGAAGAGCAGTCAGTGCTCTTAACCGCTGAGCCATCTCTCCAGCCCTGAAATTCTTTTAACAGTAGTTTAGGTCTGCAGGTACAGTAACCTTTCCTGGCTTGTCTTAATTTTTTTGTTTGAATTAAATCCTTTATTCCTAAATAAAATTGTGATTAAATAAGAACGTCATTTCACAATTGATAGCTAGTCAGAAGTTAGGGTGGGGTCACTTTAAAGGCTGTTTGCTAAAGTGGCTATTATTGAGTTTTCGTCTCTGTGTTAACTATGATTTGCTTATAAAAATATTGTGGAGGCTGGGGATGTAGCTCAGTTGTTGGATTGTAGATTCAGTATCCAGTATGGTATAAACCATGTGTGGGAGGCACACACCTGTAGTCCTATCACTCAAGAGGTGGATGCAGGAGGATCAGAAGCTCAAGGTCATCACTGGTGCATTTGTCAGTTTGAGGTCAGCTTGGGTTCCATGAGCACCTGCTCAAACAGCAATAATAGCAACTCTCCCCAAGGCCTCCCCCCCCCAAATTAACATGGGCAGATAATGAAATAACCTCAAAACAATTTGTATATGTACACAGTTATTGGTTGTTCTTTAAGGTAGAAGCCTGGAGGCTAATTTTATTGATACTAAGACCAATAATCTTTTTTTTCTGAAATGGATTATAAAGTACCTTACTCTTGACTGATGGAATTGCACGGAAGGGTAGGGAAAGACTCAGTAGGTCCTCTGTAGTATGTGTGAGGACACTTCAGACAGGAATGTATAGCTAGAATGTTCACAGTGAGATGTGATAGGAAAGGCAAGCTGCAGGTGTCTGTGGGAGAAAGTTAGGACCGCCAGGAAACACAGGTGCCTGAACTGCACACGGCCTCAGTAGGAATGGCTCAGCGGGAACTGTGCTGAAGGCAGACCGCACGCTCTCCACTCTTACAACACACCTGCAAGGGAAGCAGCGCTCCAGAGGGAGAGCATGGGATGTGAGGAATTGTCTCTGTCCCTGAGACCCAAAGCTTCAGGAATCTCCATGTTCTTCAACAAGAAAGACCTATGGAATGTAATTGCATTTGGGCTGTGTCTGACTGTTTAGAGATCTGGTATGTGGCAGGAAGTAGGCAGAGAGTTTAAGAACTGAGGAACCTCACTATGTGCCATGCCTAAGTAGGATCTGTGGATGTTACCTTTGAAATCTACGTTGAGGAAAGTGGGACAGGCTCCATGGGTTTTCCAGAGGAATGGTAATGTCAGCTAACAGGTACTGCTAAGAAAGTGTCAGTTTGTCACTTAAAGATTTCTAGTCTCTGCATCTGAAAAGTACACATGTAAAAGAACAAGCAGACACTGAGTTGGAATATGGGATACATCGTTAGTATTGAACACAGCAGAAAGGGTTGCAATAGGCTTATTGCCAACCTGCCCAGCTGTGTGTCTTGCCACCTCACAGGCTTACCTTCTGCCATTGTTCTGAGGTTATTGAAACAAGAGAAATGTTACTCTTGTGTTACTGTTGTGAGTAGAAATCTAGCTTGTGACATGAAGTGTTGAAACTTTTGCACTGAGCTCCTTTACGACTAGTGTGGTGGTTACAGACGGCGCACCAGATGACCGCCATGTAAGTGGTGTGCCCTGGCCTATGCCCACTCTGACTGCTCTGTCCTGCAGAGAGAGGCAGGCACTCCTTCAGTAGAGCCTGCTTGTGCTTGGCCGTCCTTGTCAGTGTGCTTGGGAGCCAATTGACTTATAGCCGCCCTGAGCTTTGAAAGAATCCATTTTAGGTATTTCTGAGATTGAATTTTTGAACCGAGTTGATAGTTGGTGAAATATTCTAGGTGACTATATAAAATCTGCTCATATGAAATTTCAAATGGATAGGGTTTTTGATCTATTAGATGCTATTTCATTCATGAAAAAACATTTATTGTTTATGTGCACACATGTCTTGGCATTCTTGTGGAGGCCAGAGGATTTTTGAAGAAGTTAGCTCTCCTGCCTTCCCATCACGTGGGTTTTGGGGATCCACCTCAGGTCATCAGTCTTGGCAGCAAGTACCTTTACCTGCTGAGCCATTTCGCGGGCCCTAGTAAATGCTGCCTTTTCATAACTATTGCATGTGTTGATACACGGATACACTTGTCTTTTCGTGTGTTCGTAAGGATTTTGAGACTGAAAAGCCCCAGAAGAGACCACCAGCCCTTCTCTACATGGGCGAGACCTGCAGAGCTGAGCCGGTGGTGCTGGTGTGCATCTCACGCGTGCCCAGAACATTTATTATGACTTCTCTTTTCTTTTCTTGTTATGTACCCATCTGTCTGAGACTCACTGTCATCTGGCCTGGCCTCCTTGAGTGTTGAGATGACAGTGCAGCCTCACCATCTTTAACGTTTAGTATTAGATTTATTGTGTGGCACTCGTGCTCTTGCACCTCTGGGTGGTTGCCCTGGAGCTCACTGTGCACATTCATCAGGCCTCATCCTTGTTTGGCCTCCTGTTTCTGCCTCCTGAATGCTGGGAATGCAAGCACGAGCAAGCGCGCTGGGTTGTGGAGAGCTGTCCTTTTAGTACAGGTTGCATATGTGGACTTGTATGTGAGGGTCAGGGGGACCACTTTGGAGCTGGTTTTCCTCAATTTTATGTGGGCTGCAGAGATTGAACCAGGCTTGTTTGCTTGTAGCAAACTCCTTTGTGTTGTGAGCTGCCTGACCGGCTGTTTTTGTTTCTTTGAGAGTCTCACAATCTCTGGCGGCTTTGGCACTCACTGTAGTTCAGTGAGTTCACTTAGGTCTGCTTGTCTCTGTCTCCAGAGTGCTGGGTTAAAGGTGTGTACCCTTTAACTGAGTTTTCAAATCAGTTTTTAATCTTAAAATTAGCAGGCATCAGAAACCATTTTCTCTATCTCTTTGGTAGTCTATAATTTGCTCTTGAGTTTATGAGTTATTAAATTATTTTATAGCATTTTGACATTCTCAAAGCTTAGTTTAGTCCCATAAGAATCTATCTGAAATACTATTTGAAGCTACAGAAGTATTTAATTTTTAGTTTTAGCTATTGTTTTTATAGAAGTTTTGATGATCCCTTCCCCCAATTTGTGTATTTTGAGCCAATAAAAAGACATACTAGTGAATAAATGGTTTCCTTTGTGCCACCACTGTGGTATGGGGCAGTTAAGCCTTACTTAGCCTTTTGTCATATGATGGCTGTAGTTGGGGAAAGTTCTGTGTGCTCTTAGCGAGTGTGAGCTAGGGAAGTCAGTTCTCCCTGCCTCTGCACTCTCCGAGGCCCCGTTAACTCTGGACCAGCAGTCCACAGGCTGCTTTGCCTTCTTTTTTTTTTTTTTTTTTAGGTAGCCTTCTTCCACAGCTTATGAATTCCATTATGCATTATTCTCAAATTTAATCTCATTTTGAAACAGAAATGTGCTATATATAATTGAGCAAACTGGAATTTAGTGGAAAGTCCCGACCTCCAGAACCAAGGGAACATATTGGTAATGAAAGAAAGAAAGTAACAGCATGGCTGGGCTAGTGAGAGGAGAGTTCAGAGGGGGTGCGTGGTAGCGACAATGAGGTTAGTTTTTGTTCTTGTGTTTAAAATGAAAGTGTCAGTTGAGACCTCTCAGCACTGTATGTGCCGTGGTGGCACCGGTTGGTGTGCGTGGTTGACGAAGATGTGCCTCAGTAGTTACAAGCAGCTTGATAGTTGCCGGGTAAAGCTCAACGATGCCTGGTTCTACTTACTGCAGTGCTGAGACATTTACCCAGGGTTCTGTGTCTTTCTTTTAGTTAAAAAATTTAAAAAGTTCATTTATTGTAATTCATTTATGAGTCTATATGTATATAGACAACACAACACCTCTGACTTTCTCCCAGAGTTTCAGTCTTTCTGCTGGAACTCCCACCAGTTACTTCCTGCTGGCTTGCTGTTTTCCTACTAGCCTATTAGCTTTTTATCACAGGTGATGTTTCCACACCGTGCACACAGATTCTCTCTGCATCCCAGTTATTTTTAATTCATGATATTCACATACTGTCAGAATGTCTTTTGGCATAGACAGTGGTCGGATGTCAACACCCCCCCCCCGCCCCCCCAAAGGCCGGCCTCACACTCAGAGCTCTGTCTTCTGAGTTCTGGTCTTAAAGGTGTGCACTACCATGCTTGGGTTAAACTGCAGTTTTAAAAAATGAGTTTTCTATTGGGTATTTGCTTAGAGCTCAGGAAACAGCTCTCGACTACTGGTGTTTGTCACATAAACTCTAGAAGCCTCATTTTTCTGTCTGGAAATGGGGTTAGCTTGGTTATTACTGGAGCTGCTGATGGGTTAGAAAGGGAAATAGTTGCAGTGTCTGCTCTTGATCGTTACAAATTGCTTGGTGTGTTACTGCTGGGGATCAGCCCAGTTCTGGTGCAGGTCCACTTGTTTACGCAGGACCAGTACGGGGTTTATTAACACTTGGCTTTTGTGTTTGAAGGTTACGGGAAGTTTCAGAGAAGCTGAACAAGTACAATTTGAACAGGTAAAAATTTAAAGCTGTTTTAAGCTTAGAGCCATTTTCATGGTGTTGGGATGTGCTTCAGCTCTGCCACGGAGCTGTAGTGTTTTCTTCCTTACGAAAAGGATTCATTTTTATACCTTAGTCTTAAGTGATTAACATGCTTTATTAGATTAAGAATTAGATTACATTAAGAATCTTTTGAGATGTAGCCCTGGCTGTCCTGGAATTTGATGCGTAGATCAGGCCTTAAACTCACCGCACAGAGAGACCTGCCTGTTTGCTCTGGGATTAAAGGTGTGCACTACCACATCTCCACTCTTTCTGTTTCAGTCTCCATTAATGCCAAGTCTTAAACAGTTTGGTAGACCATGCAACTGTAGTGAGTATGGAGGTGTCAGTTACTTTTATTTATTGCTTTAAAATTCCACTTAGGAATTAGTTCTTTTTGTGTACAATTAAAAGAACAGTTTTACTTACGTGCTTTTTCTTGTTCCCTAGCCACCCGCCTTTGAATGTACTGGAGCAGGCCACTATTAAACAGTGTGTTGTGGGACCCAATCACGCTGCATTTCTTCTTGAGGTAAATTATTCACCATAGGTAGAGAGATGAAAACTAAACTGTGCATTAGTTCTTTTTTTCTAGTCAAGGGAAGGCACTGAGAGTTAGTTCATGCCCACCTTTCTTTTGTGTAAATTCGCTGGCTCAGAGAATCAGGTGTGAATGATTTACTCGATCTTGAAACTAGTTAATAGCTGCATGGGAAGACTCCTGAATGTATTCATTGAATAATTTTACTCTGAATTCTGCCAGGCTGTATTGTTTTAAGGGAATTCTTAATAGCCTTTTGTTACTGTGTGTTACACTCAACCACCCGTGTGTGTGCACGTGTCTTCTGGAGGGGACTTTGTCTTCTGAGTTGATAGTAACAGGTAGAATCTGCTTATTGAATAAATTAAAACTTTAGTGTCTTCTTTTGCAAAATATAACATGTTTTTTCTTTATTTGTTTTTGGCTTTTAGGACGGCAGAATTTGTAGGATTGGTTTTTCAGTACAACCAGACAGACTGGAATTGGGTAAACCTGATAATAATGATGGGTAAGACATTAGTTTTTGTTTGCTTAGTGTGTGCGCGAGTCTGTGTGTGTGCGCGCGCTCGAGAGACTGTGCGTCTGTGTGTCTCTGTGTGTGTGTGTTTATGGTGTTGAGGATCAAACATAGATCATAGTACATAGTAGACAAGCACCTTACCATCTAGCTACAGTCTTAGCCTCTATTTTGTAATAATGCAGTATGCTTTTAACCCTTAGAAGGTATTGCAGAAAACCAAGGTGTTGATCTTCCTTATCTTCAAGAGATTAAAAAAAAGGCAGAGCAGAAAAATCATGTTTAAAATACAGCGAAATGGTTAGTTTGCACCTTGATTTTTTTTTTTTCCTTTTTTAAAGTTAAATTGATTGCTTTTGTTAGCTGGGAGGTAAGCCTTTGTCCCCAGGGCTGCCCGGGAAGCAGCACTGTGTCACCAACCCATAGTCTTAATTCTTGATTTTTAAGCAAGTAATAGTTTATAGACGTGCTAACATTATGAATTGCAGAGGAGTTAGTTGGCACTGCACCTAGGAATGCTAAGTTATAGGAAGAATGGTACTACACGTTGGGTCAGTCACAGGTGGGGTTTATTTAACGTGCAGTGGTTGGCTATGGTGAGAGATGGCATAGGCCTTGATCTGCTTTCAAGGCTGCTGTTGACCTTGTCTACTCCAGAGGTTCTGTGGCTTTGGCTTCCTGAGTAGCTGGTGTGTGCTTGTATGCCTGGCTGGATGAAATGACTTTACATATTCTGTTGGTCTCTGATAGTTAGAAATCAAGGAACTCAATTTGAAAGCTGTCAAGTTGTCCCCACCCCCACCCCCCAAATTTTGGTCTTTAAAAATTATAGTGCATTAAAGGATGCTTCATAATTGAATTCTACTTGGTTTTTTTCTAAGAAAAACATGATTAATTTTAAAATATAAAAGAAAATTTACTATTACTATTTTTTTACTTATCTTTGAAATCTGAGCAATTTCTACAAGGGTGTGAGGCAGCTGCCAGCTGGTGCCGTGTCAGTCAGTTGGCACAGCCAGGGACTTGTGAGGCCGATGCCCCTCAGAGCAGGAGGCCTGGAGGTGTGCTCCCCTGAGGCTTGAGACTGTCATATGATGGTTTTCTCCTGGTTTTCCCTAGGTCAAAACTGAACAGCAGCTCGGGGACAGGGAGGACATCCAGGCCGGGAAGGACAAGTGACTCCCCGTGGTTCCTCTCAGGATCTGAGACTCTGGGCAGGCTGGCAGGCAACACTCTGGGGTAAGTTGGTCCAGTTGGAGACGTCCTGATCTGTGACAGGGCTCAGAGCTAGCTCCCTGTGCCCCACGATAAAAATAACCAATGCAAACCGATTACAGAATACAGATCACAGTGTCACTCAACTGCTGTCGTGTCATGTGAAAGTTTAAAGTTTGTATTTGGCCATTTATTATGAATTATAAAACACTACTTCTTTTTGGTATCCAAATCTGATAGTTTTTTTTTAAAACAACAGCAACAAAAAGCCTAACCCCCACCCCCGTATCATTTTATGTGAAATTTATATACTGTCAAATAAGGCACTTTGCCACTTTCAAATTCTAGGCATGTGCTTTTATTCATTTTATACTCTGGTTCTTTTTTGGAATTTGCGATCGGGTCTCTCTACATTGCTCTGGCTGTCCTGAACTTCCTTACGTAGACCAGGCTGGCCTTGAAGCCCAGAGATCTGGTTGCCTCTGCCTCCCAAGTTCTGGGATCACAGATTGACAGCGCCATGCCCAACTATACTTCAGTTCCTCAGCGGCCAACATTTCTGAAAACACCTGGTTAATGATTAGAAGATGCCTGTTTGGTCAAATTATGTGATATTCAGAGGCCGATAGAAATAACTAAATGGAGTTGAAATTGCTTTAAAATAATTGAGAGAAAAATATTATATACAGTGTGAATTGGTAGGCAAAATAAAAGTTAGATTTAAGAATTGTCTTAGGGTTTCCATTACTGTGAAGAGACACCATGACCATGGCAACTCTTATAAAGGCACACATTTAATTGGGCTGGCTGGCTTATAGTTCCAGAGGTTTAGTCCATTATCGACATGGCAGGAATCGTGGCAGCATGCAGGCAGACATGGTGCTGGAGAAGGAGCTGAGAGTTCTACATCTTGATCCAAGAGAGCCAGGTGGAGACTGTTATACTAGCCAGACTTGAGCTTATTATATATAAGACCTCAGAGCCCACCTCTCTAGTGACTCACTTCCTCTGAGAAGGCCAAACCTACTCCAACAAGGCCACACCTCCTAAGAGTGCCACTCCCTGTGAGCCCAGCATTCAAACACCTGAGTCAGTTGGGCCATTCCTATTCAATCACCACAGGAGTTGAGATTTCAGAATGCTTAATTATATGTCTTTATGCTGAACTAAATTACTTCAGGATTAGAGGAAGTTCATTTGTCTTGGTTAGTTAGGTGCAATCTTCCGATTGTTTTGTGTGTCCTTTAGTTTAGGGACAGGAAACACAACCTGAGCTTTGATAAAACATCTTTTTTGTATTTTGCAGAGATGAGGATCAAACCCATGCCTTGTATATTACAAGCAAATGCTTTATTTCTGACCTACATATTCACAGCCCTATGCACACAGTGTATGTTAAAGAATTCTGAAAATAACTTAAGAACAAAATGATTTCATTTGATAAACCTGGAACAATGCATTTATTTAAGAAAGAAACTCTTCTCTGTAGTATACATGAATACTACTTCGCTTAAAGATAAACATTTCTTTGTTGAGTTGGGGGTTCTGCAGGGCAAATCTAGAGCCATGGCTGAGTTGTACTTCCCACTGGTGGCTGCTTTTTGTGTTACAACAATGGAATTGACTAGTCATCAGAGGTTGACCCTGCTTAGTTCCCAAAGCGAAGCTAGTAACCCTTGACCATTCACAGAAAAGCTTTCTCATCCTTGTTTAGTTTTTCTCTTTTATAGTGGCATTTGTTTCTAATCTTATGCGTTCAAATTTTATCCTCTCATCCTGAAATAATTTTGTCTTAAAAAACTTGGAGTCCCAGAGCTTGGGGAACAGTAGGATCCTGAGTTTGAGGTGAGCCTGACAGTAGAGTGGGACCCTGTCACTTAACCTACCATGTTAGCTCCTCTGTAAGCTCAAGGACTGGCCGTTCCTGGTCTCACATTGAGCCGTCTAGTCTAGCATCTGTCTGTTGATTGAGGCCATCCATACTTTTCATCTCCTGATCAGGGCACTTCTCAGCCTGTTTGTATGGTCAATATCATGATGAGTTTGAAGACCTAGTTACAATGCACTGTGTTTGGATTTGTCTGTTCCTTCTCATGATGAAATAGAGATCATGCCCAGCTCTTACTGAGTGGTGTCGGGTGGTGTGTGATGTTGAGGTCTCACAGGTTGTGGTGAGACTACTTCCAGTTATTAAGTGAAGAAGATGTCCCCACTACAAAACACTTGCAATCTCTGGGCATTCATGCATACTTTGTGAAAAGACACCTTTCCAAGTATGCAATTATCTGTTTTTGTTTGTTTGTTGTTTTGAGACAGGGTTTCTCTGTAACAACCCTGTCTGTCCTGGAACTCACTTTGTAGATGAGGCTAGCCTCAAACTCTCACATCGGATAGTGTCTGCCTCCTGAGTGCTGCTGGAATTAAAGGTGTGGGCAATCACGCCTGGCTCAAGTACACAAACATCTGATTTCTCCTCATACTTTTGCTCATTGATTTTAATATCTTGATGATTGTGTATGTTAGTTGTTATTGCAGCATTGGCCAGCTATTTAAAATTCTATTATTTCTTTCATATTTATTAATTGGGATTTAACTATAAGGAAGAACTCCCTCTAGTCGTTTTCTCCCATTTTAAAAGTCCTTTTTATTCAGTGGTTTATATTACTGTGGTTTTGCAAATGCTCTCTCTCTCTCTCTCTCTCTCTCTCTCTCTCTCTGTCTCTCTCTCACATGTGTCTCATAAACTGCTTCTGTGTTGCTCAAATTGTCCTCCTGACTTAAATCCTCTTGACTATTAAGCTAGTTATAATGACATATCTTACAGAATGACATATAAGGCAGTGGAATTTTATGGTTTATTGCTGAAACATGCAACAGATAACAGTAATGGGCTGGCCCATGTGACCTGGAATAAGCCACCAAAAAGGACTGGGGCTGGTTTTATGACTTTAAAATGCAGAGAATTGTTTATGTCTGAGCTGCCGCTCAGTTGACTGTTCTTCCCTACCTGCTTCTGCTTGACCCCCAGACCCTCAACACACTGAGCTGCTGATCAGAGCTGACAAAGGGACGTTCTGGTGCCTGCTTATATGTTAGGCTGACAAAGACCTGATGCATTCAGTGTAAATGTGAGATTGTAAATCAAGAAATTTTACAGTCACATTTTCATAAGTGGTTTTCTTTGACTTGTTCTCTGCCTACTTTTCTGTTAATTATAATAAGTGTTAAAGTTTGAAATTTATGACATTTGAGAATTCAGGACAGACAAATCTTGAGTGCCGAAAGGGACATGATTCATCATAAATGTGTTGAATATAATCAAGTAGGAACAAGATTGTCCTCACGCGTCCTGGTCCTCTTCCCCATTGTGTTGGGAAGATGCTGGGTCATGGGACGCTTTTCCTCCTGTCAGCCTGAGAGTGGAGAGCAGCTCCTCTTCAGTCATCTTAGGACTGTAGCTCCTTTTAGAGTTCTTTTCCTGTGTGTGTGTGTGTGTGTGTGTGTGTGTGTTCAGCAGTTTTGTGGACTAAAGATTGCTAGATTTCTAGCTGCTGAATTTTTTTTTTCATTAATAATTGCTTCTTATTTATACCAGTAGATGTTTCAAAATTTTCCTATTTTAATTTATTTCATACCAGGTTGGAAATAAGAGCCCATCTATATGGGAGAAGAGAGCTTGTGTTTAATAGTAAGGCTACAAAAGGATTTTTGACTGTCAAAAATCTGTTATTGCTATTTAACAAGTAAGTTAGGCATAAGCTTCTTTTGATTGGCATGAGCGATGCAGTCCTTTAGAATTTCATCTGAACTAATACACCTTGGGCTTTGGAATGTAAAAGCTGAGCAGGCGTTTACCTGTATGGGGTGCTTACATCTCCATGTGCCCAGACAGGAGACCATTATCAGGTGTCCTCCTTTTTCATTCTCTGCTTATTTCTTTGAGGCAGGCAGGCAGGCAGGCAGCAGGGAGGCAGGCAGGCAGGCAGGCAGGCAGGCAGGCAGGCAGGCAGGCAGACAGGGTCTCTTTCCAGAACGTCAGCTAGGCTAGCACTCAGTGTCTGTCTCTCCACATAGTCGGGGGCTTACAGTACGCATAGGGTCACACCCAACTTTGTGTAGTCTGGGTCTTTGTGCTTGGGCAGTGGGCAGTGGTGGCAGAGCCATTTCTTTAGTACTTGGTGTCATCTAATGCCGTGTAGGAGTCCATGATATTTAGGTGTTTTTCTTTCCTTCCCTGACTGGGAGAATTTCTCAGACTCTTTAAAACAAACAAACAAAAAATAATGTATTTTTAAAGCTAGTTTACCACTTGTGTGGACTAGACTTGGTTCATAGGCTCTACATTTATACGCTGTGGGCTATTTAATAATACTATATGTAATTTCTGGTCCTTTTTGTGTACCTTGAGTACTGTATGGCATGGTTAGAATTGTAGGACTAATTTGACAAGTAATTGTACAGAATAGAATCATGGTTTTTGATACTGTTTAAAAAAAGCCAACGTACTAATATTAGAAGAAATTAACTCATTCCTATCTTGTTACCCACTAGTAAAACTCAGCCAGTGTTATGTGCTTAGTATAACATTAATCTTTATCTAAACAAGTTGGTCAGAAGAATGCTTAGGGGTAGTTAGGGGTATGGAATAGGTATTGAGTTTGAATTTTGATAGGTTAAACAGTGGGAATCCCAAGATCCCTTTTAGCAGCAGTTAACAGTAATGGGTAAGTAAACTCAATACAGGCTGGTGACACAGAGGCTGCAAACTGTCAACTGGTGTGTTACAGTGAACTGGAATTGTTGCTCCTAGATCACAGTTTTAGGTAGGCAGATAGTCTCCACTGTTAGCTCTGTCTTGGCACTCAAAATTTTTTTTTAAATGCCACCTGTTTATATCTCCTGACAGTTTTAGTTTGTGATGCTTGTAAGATTAGCATGGATGGATACATGAGCTTAGATAGCTCTAGCATTGCTCGCTTGCTGGGGGGTGGGGGATCATATATATCACTTGGTAGGAATGGTGGGTCATTCCTTTGTGTTCATTAACCAAACCAGGACATTTTTATTTGAAATTAATAATTAGGTTCAAACAGTAGGCTCAAGGTGAGCCTCTCCGGGGTAAACTGGGAGCTAGAATGCTTTGGTGAGTGTGTGTTTTAGACTCCTTAATATGGCTCTCCCGAGGTTTGCATATGTGTGTGTGTGTGTGTGTGTGTGTGTGCGTGCGCGCGCGCGCGCATGTGCACGCACACCTTTTATAGGTTGTGTGGATGCTAAAGGTCTGTGTCAGGCTCCTTCCTCAGTCACTCTTGTCTGGTGTGTCTGCAGCAGGGCACTGAACTGTACTCATCTACTTAGACAGGCTGGCCAAGAAAGTCTGGGGGTCCTCCTGTTTATGAACGCAACCATTGTCCCAGGCCTGCCCTTCTCCTTTGTTTTGGGGTAGGATTTCACTACCCCTTCTGGCCCCCCCCCCCTCCAAAAAAAGTCCATGCTGACCTTTAATATCACCTGAGTGTTGGGATTACAAGGAAACACTACCATGCCCCTCTCTGCATGCAGATAGTCAACAAATGTGGAAATGATATTGTATTTACTATTTAAAAGTGAATTTATATTTTAAGTATTACAAAATTTAGACAGTTTTTTTTAAGGTTTGTTCCAGAATTTTAACTAGTTAGCTAATGTACAGGAATGAGATTGAAAATGACTTTAAAGAATGAATGGTTTAATTTTTTTTTCTTTTATTTTTCCTTTTTGTTTTCAAGACAGAGTTTCTCTGTATAGCCCTGGCTGTCCTGGAACTCATTCTGTAGACCAGGCTGGCCTTGAACTCAGAAATCTGCCTGCCTCTGCCTCCCAAGTGCTGGGATTAAAGGCATGCGCCACCACTGCCCGACTAAAATTTTTAATTTTACAAATTGTTCAATATTTAGAAGCCGCTGGAGTTCCGGAGTGGGTGGAAGTGGAGGAGGCTCCTCTGGTCGGTCGTCTGCTGGAGCCCGTGATTCCCGGCGTCAGACTCGAGTCATTCGGACTGGACGGGATCGGGGGTCTGGACTTCTGGGCAGTCAGCCCCAGCCAGTTATTCCAGCATCTGTCATTCCGGAGGAACTGATTTCACAGGTGTGTGCTTTGAGAACCCTAACTAAGAAGGCGGGTGGGCGGTCAGGGTGGGACTGAGCTCTCATCGCAGTGACTCCATGTGGCTTGTTCATCAACTTAGAAGACTAATTTCAGTAATAGAGAAAATTAGCATAGCACTGTCCTTTTTTTATTTTAGGCTCAAGTTGTTTTACAAGGCAAATCAAGAAGTGTCATTATTAGAGAACTTCAGAGAACAAATCTTGATGTCAACCTTGCTGTAAATAATTTACTGAGCCGGGATGATGAGGATGGAGATGATGGTGATGACACAGCCAGTGAATCTTACCTGCCGGGAGGTGGGTGCCTCGATCTCACGCTGCTCCTGTGTGGGGTGCTCCTTTGACTGAGGTCGGGAGTTTGTAGCTGATGATAATTGTCATTTGGAAGCTATACAGTTTGCTTATGGTATCCCATTTAAGGGGTAATACTTTTACCCAGTGGATTTGATTGGATCTTAATTAAGAAATGATGGCATTGCATAGATTTATCTCTGGCTGATAGTAGGATGTTGTTTTTTGATATCATTGCTGAACATTGGTACTTACTGAACTGCATTTATTTTCGTCTGTATTTTGTTTCAATGATGTCATTAGGTATCATATCTTAAAAGTGGTCTTTAATTTAGTAAGTAGTACCTGCAGCAATTATGCATGTTGTTTGTCCTTAAGGTCTATGTTTCTAATGTTCATTTTATTTCCTAGATCTTGGGGGACACCGCCCCCCGCCCCCAGGTCTGTGGTTTTAATGTATTTTAATTTTTAGAGATCTTTTAGTGGTCTATGGTTGCATTATCTGTAGATGCTTCATTTATATTTATTTGTTTTTATTTGTAGAAGATCTTATGTCTCTTCTTGACGCTGACATTCACTCCGCCCACCCAAGTGTCATTATTGATGCTGATGCCATGTTTTCTGAGGACATTAGCTATTTTGGTTACCCTTCTTTTCGTCGTTCATCACTCTCTAGGCTAGGCTCATCTCGAGGTAATTTTGCATTTATTTCTTCTTGATTGTGGGCTGGCTGTGTGGAAAGCGAGTGATAAACTCACCTGTATCTGAACTTAGATCTTACAGTAGGGCCAAGTCATTACATAGCAGTGGTTTGGCAGACTTTGGCTTTAAAACTAGGCTTTAACATTGTGTAACATATAGCAAAGGCTGTGATTTAGTTAAGTATGTTTTTACCTATGAGAGAGATATTGAGTTAAAAGTGGAATGCTAGTTTTCAGCAACTTGCAGCATTCAGAACAATAAACTTCTTAATTTGATTAAAACAATGTAATCATGTCCATTTTAAGTGAGTAGATGTAATAGTGAAATAGGAAAAACTTAGGAGAAAGGGGTTGGCCAGTATTAAGTGGACAGATCTGTTAGGTTATTAATATGCTATTTATACAAGTTTGAAATCTTAAAAGGTGTATAGTGCAGATTGTGAGCCCCTTAAGGCAGCCTCTGATGGGCTTGTGTAGGCTTTACTTAGTTATGATTTGGAGTGAGCTCGATTGCCTGTCTGTCTGTCTTTCCCTCCCTCCCTCCCTCTTTCCTTTCCTTTCCTTTCCTTTCCTTTCCTTTCCTTTCCTTTCCTTTCCTCATTTCAAAACTGCTTTATCTAAATAATAGACAAAATAAGCTATAGTTACCAGTTATTAGTAAGTTAGAAAAGATGCTATGTTGTGCTAAGGCTGGTCTTGCTTACATATACTTGGTACTTAGAAGTTGAGTTTTAAAAATAACATCAGTGAACCACTTAATATGTGAGCATGTAGTAGCTTAAACTTTTTAAGGTATATGCACACTTAAATTGCTTTAAAATGGTCAGTTATTGAATTTTCAAATATTTTCTAACATTAGCAACTCCTAAATAACCTGTTTCTTAAAGTTATTCCGTGTAGATACTTTTAATTTGAATCATATGGAATAGCTAGTACTTAACTACTTTGACTTTGGCAGTTTGGCAGTTTTTGTGATGTTTTAGTGGTGGTAGGGGATGCAAACCAAAGCCTCCCACGTGCTGGACGAGTGCTTTACCATGAGCTGCAGGTCTAGCCTCAGGTCCTCAGGTCTAGCCTCAGGTCTAGTCTCAGGTGCATTGGTGTGGTGTGCTTCAGCTGTGGATCGTCTCTCATCTGTATTCTTAAAATCCTGGAAAGTTTGTCTTTAACATATTAATATTTTACTTATTTATTATTTATGTTTTCAAGACAGGGTTTCTTTGTGTAGCCCTGGCTGTCATTGAAATCAGAGATCCAGCTTCCCCTGCCTCCCAGATGCAGGAGAGAAAGGTGTGCG